>WEKX01011759.1:0-17385 GCA_013390025.1 Pitta sordida
CTTTTTTCTTCCTTTCTCTATATGTATTCAACTCCAAAATCAGAATATGGAAGTAAACAGAGGGAAGAAGTTCAGGCAGAGGGAGCCCCCATGGAATCCAAATGTTCCAGACAGCTCTAAACTAATTTCCCCAAGTTAATTCTGTTCTGCTTGTGATGGTAATTGGTGAGGGATCTCTGCCTGCCCTTATCTCAACCCCAAAACCTTCCATTGTATTTTCTGTCCAGGGGGAAAGGAAGTGATAAAGCAATTTGGTGGGCACCTGGTACCCATCACACTGGCAAGGCTGAGCGTGGCTCCTCATTGTACAACTGTTCCACACGTGTCTCACACCAGGAATGGGGACTGATCCTCCTGAGAAAGCCACATCTTGAAATGACACCATTTCCTAAAGCATTATCCTTATCAATGGCCTCTGGAGTCAGAGAAGTGGAGCTCTGGCATGTGGAAGAAGTCAGGGATGATCCTAAGAATTAAAAGGAAGACAATCATGGACCTCAACAAATCCCAAAGTCCTCACAAAATGTTTTATGATTTTGGCAACATGTTGTGCCATGAGGAAAGGATATAAAAATGCTGTCAATGCTTCCCCTCCTAGAGAGGTTTATTTATTCAGTAGGATGTGATCTAAGGAGTGGGAAGAGAAAGGGAAAGCACAGAGCCTGCTGCTCTGAAAAGGGAAACCAAGGCAGGAGAGTTAGAGAATCATCAAAGGGTTTAAGTTGGAAGAGACCTTAAAAATCATCTTGTTCCTCTCCTGTCCCAGGTCGGTTCAAGCCCTGTCCAGTCTGGCCTTGGACACTTCCAGGGATCCAGAGGAAGCCACAGCTTCTCTGGACAACCTGTGCCAGGGCCTCCCCACCCTCACAGGGAACAATTTCTTCCCAATATCCCATCCAACCTTACTCTGTCAGTTTGAAGCCATTCCCAATTCATCTGCTTCCAGGCCCTTGGAAATAGTCTCTCTCCATCTTTCTTTTTGGCTCCCTTCAGCTCCTGGAAGGCCACACTGAGGTCACCCCAAAGCTTCTCCTCTCCAGGCTGAACATTCCCAGCTCTCCCAGCCTTTCCTCCCAGCAGAGCTGCTCCATCCCTCTGCTCATCCTGGGGCCTCCTCTGGACTCTCTCCAGCAGCTCCATGTCCTTCCTGTGCTGGGGTTATTAAATGTCCTTATTTTTCGTCTTTGATTAGATCTTGTTTTGTTCCCTACCATCATTGCCAAAGTGCCACCTCAGGATTACAGCTTTCCTGAGAACATCAGGCCACACAAACCACCCCACCCCACCAGGCTCACACAGATCCTGCTTGTGCAGGGAAGAGTTCCAGGGGGAAGTGTCAATGTTGTACCATGAATTAGGGGTTCCAGGCTCCTCATATTCTGTTTTTCCTTCTCTGATTTCCCTGTTCCTTGCTTCTCCTGTGGTCCTTTCCTGCTGGCACTGCCATCATCAGGTGCTGGGAGGTGTCTTGAAGAAACCCAAAAAGCTTCAAAGACTGTGAGCACCCAGATTTTGTGAGTAGCACAGTGCTTGTTTCACAGTAATACTTAATCTTTGGGTCAAATGATAAATTACTTCGGGGAATAATACGCAATTTTTAAAGCATTTTATTTTCTACACCAGTTTCAGACAGATGGTGACATTTTCCTTCATTATACTTCTAATTTTCCTAAGGAATTGACTAACCAAGTAAAAAAGTCAAACCAATTACAGCGGGTTTGGGGCACATTTTTTTCTCACAAAAGAACATACCTGTAATCTCCTGGCATATTGTTTGTTTAGAAGAAATTTGCATATGAAGGAAGAGGTTTTTATGCTTTTAACTGTAGCAAACCAGTATTAGCATCACAATAGAGATTAAAGAATCAGAGGATCATGTAGTTTGGAAAAGAACTTTAAGGTCAGTGAGCCCAGCTCTTCACCTAACACTGCCAAGGCCACCACTAAAATATGTCCCCAAATGCCACATCTACACAGCTCCAGGAATGGGGACTCCACCACCTCACTGGGCAGCCCCTTCCAATGCCTGACAACCCTTCCTGTGAGGAATTATTTCCTAATATCCAATATAACCTGCCCCAGAGAACTAGTGTTTCATAGCCATCCTCCTTGGGAGAGTTAAGGGGGTTTGATGTTAAAGTGAAATAGTTTCACACATATTTCCCTTCTTATCCCATCCCATCCCATCCCATCCCATCCCATCCCATCCCATCCCATTCCATCCCATCCCATCCCATCCCATCCCATGGCTTTTGGTGCAGGTCCAAAATTACTCCCCCCGATTCCCTCCCTGGACACTTGTTAAGCGTGAGAATTTATGATCTTTTTTTTTTTGAGACAAATGCACCAGAAGAAACACCAACAGCTGGTGAAAGAATGACAGATTTGTGCCTGGGGAATTCATCTGCTTCCGCAGTGCTGTTCTGGAATATGTGCAGCTGCTGTAATTGGGGAAAATGTGTCAGGAATTAGATTAGGTTGGTTTCCAATGGAAGACACCCCTCAGGTGGAGATGGTGATAACAAATTTATACCTCATATCCATTGAGATCCACATTGTTTTTTCAGGATATGGGTATGTTTGACTCAGACAGACCAATTTCCCCCAATAAACAAACACAAGGGATAATACAGATGCCATAAAGCTGTTAATCAAACAAGAGTTAAAGCTGTAATTTCCCACATGACTATTGCATGGTGAGAAGGGCAAGAAAACAATATAGACACAAAAATATAACACAGTGGTTATGTGTGGGTGGGCACACTGTTGAATTGAAATATTGGATAAATGCCATTTGATATCATGGCATTTCCACTGACTTAAGGACTGGATGATCCATGGGATCATCAGACTCAGAGTATTGTGTGATTGTGTACTGTGCAAAAACCTGGTACCTTCAATCCTCCTCTCCCTTGCAGATCACAGAGAGAGTGACAACAGAAATACTGTGGTAAGGAATAAATACTCTCCAAACCTCAGCTGCCAGGCGACAATCCAATGAAACACCACAGGTGAGTCACTGGAAGCCTCAGGGCTGATGTGTAAGTTTGTCATGTGCCTCTGGCAGATCCTGTGCCCTCAGGTAGCTCTTTGTACAACTCCCTGTTGTGGTTTCCAGGAGCACCTGGAACATCCAGCACATCCCAGCCCCTCAAAGTGGCTGTAAGCTGATGGGCACCTCTCACAGGAGTGACAATGTCTTCCTGAAACGTCCTCAGATGTGAGGCACCCACGTTTTCAAGCACAGAGGGGACAAAACTCACACAGCAACAAGTCATTTTCTGATTGCAGTCTCAAAGCCACAACACAATAACAGGACGTTATTGGCTCTTCCAACACCCCTGGGAGGCAGGGAGATTATTCTACCAGCTTGTTGCTAATATTTTTCATCACTTCTGCCTTCAGCAGGGATCTGATGGATTAGGTATGAGGAGAAAAATTCATCCATCGAGTTTATAGCCTTGACGAGCTGTCTGAGTATATTCACATCACTGCTTAAAGGACACCTGCTTCAAAAAACCCCAACTCTTCTGTGGCTGGAAAGCTGTCCCATGGAAAAGGCCCTGGAGGTGCTGGTGACAATGGCTGGAGATGAGCCCAGGTGTGCCCAGCTGGGCAAGAAGGACAATGGCACCTGGCTTGGATCAGGAATAGTGTGGCCAGCAGGACCAGGAAAGTGACTTTCCTTCTGTGCTGGGTCACACCTTGAGCGATGTGTCCTGTGAAGGAACAAACCCTGTCCCCGGAGCACCACATTTACAGCAGTAACAGTGTTTGGGAGAGGAAGCTGGAACGGAAGATGCTCCACTGCTGCTAATCTGTGGCACTTTTCGTGGTGTCCTGGAGCCAAAATTGATGCAGACTAAGGAAAGTTTTGCCCACCTTGAATTGCCAAATGCTGGGACGGTGCTCTGCGGGCCGTGTAAATCCGGGAGGGTTAGATAACACCACGGGAGCCGGGGAGGTTTGCGGGACGGAGATGCCATCTAGTGGGAACAGCACCGGGAGAGAGGAGGAGAGGTCCTGGCACCGCATCTCCTCCCCTTCCCACCGCACGGCTGAGCCTCAGAGCCACGCACAGCCCTGCGGTGGGGACATGCAGAGACACCGAGCTGCGTTCCCAAGTGTCAAAGCTTTGAATAAACTGGGGGATAACAGAAAAAAAATAATGGGAAAAAAAGTTGTCTGTGCTTTCCTTGATTCCTGACCTGCGGAGTGCTTGACACCAGGGGCTGAGAGTGGAATCCTGAAGTGCAAAGTCCAGGGAAAGTCCAGCATCAAACAGAGGGAGACGCAGAGTTGTATAATTATGGAATATTCTGAGCTGGGAAGGACCCCCAAGGATCATCGAATCCCATCCCCAGCTCTGGCCAGGCCCCCCCAGCAATCCCAGCCTGTCCAAAGGCTCCTGGAGCTCCGTGCCCATTCCCTGGGGAGCCTGGGCAGTGCCCGACCACCCTCTGGGGGAAGAACCTTTTCTTCAGCTCCAACCCAACCCTGCCCTGGCACAGCTCCAGCCCTGCCCTGCTCCTGGTACACAGGGCACAGGTTGGGGGTGTCCCTGCCCTGCAGCCCCCAGGGAGCTGTGCCCTCACTCTGCTCTGCTCCAGCTGAACCAGCCCAGTGCCCTCAGCTGCTCCTCCCGTGGTTCTCCTCCAGACCCTTCACCATTCGTTCTCTCCCTCCTTCTCCTGCTTTGTCCCTTCGGGCTGGTGACAAGCAGAACAGCCTCAACAGGTGTGTCCACCCCAGATATCCCACTTTCTCAGCCAAAGTGATAGGCAGTGAATGTGTACTTCATGGAATGAAGTGTGGAGATGTCCAAGGTGGCTGGGAATGAGCACCTTCTGAACCTGAAGTAGGGGAGTTGATTTCAGCCCTACATCAGTATCTCAGTGTGGCACTTTCTCTTATTTTCGGCAGAGCGAGTTCCTAGCTGATGACGTAGTGGCTGCAAGGTCAAATTAGTCACCCTAGAGAATCACAGAATGGTTTGGGTTGAAAAGGGTCTTAAATATCATCTCATTCCAACCCCCCTGCCATGNGCCAGAGGCTGAGAGGGGAATCCTGAAGTGGAAAGTCCAGGGAAAGTCCAGCATTAGACAGAGGGAGACACAGAGTTGTATAGTCATGGAATATTCTGAGCTGGGAAGGACCCCCAGGGATCATCGACTCCCATCCCCAGCCCTGGCCAGGCCCCCCCAGCAATCCCAGCCTGTCCAAAGGCTCCTGGAGCTCCATGCCCATTCCCTGGGGAGCCTGGGCAGTGCCCGACCACCCTCTGGGGGAAGAACCTTTTCTTCAGCTCCAACCCAACCCTGCCCTGGCACAGCTCCAGCCCTGCCCTGCTCCTGGTACACAGGGCACAGGTTGGGGGTGTCCCTGCCCTGCAGCCCCCAGGGAGCTGTGCCCTCACTCTGCTCTGCTCCAGCTGAACCAGCCCAGTGCCCTCAGCTGCTCCTCCCGTGGTTCTCCTCCAGACCCTTCACCATTCGTTCTCTCCCTCCTTCTCCTGCTTTGTCCCTTCGGGCTGGTGACAAGCAGAACAGCCTCAACAGGTGTGTCCACCCCAGATATCCCACTTTCTCAGCCAAAGTGATAGGCAGTGAATGTGTACTTCATGGAATGAAGTGTGGAGATGTCCAAGGTGGCTGGGAATGAGCACCTTCTGAACCTGAAGTAGGGGAGTTGATTTCAGCCCTACATCAGTATCTCAGTGTGGCACTTTCTCTTATTTTCGGCAGAGCGAGTTCCTAGCTGATGACGTAGTGGCTGCAAGGTCAAATTAGTCACCCTAGAGAATCACAGAATGGTTTGGGTTGAAAAGGGTCTTAAATATCATCTCATTCCAACCCCCCTGCCATGGGCTGGGACACCTTCCACTATCTCAGGTGGCTCCAAACCCCATCCAAGGTGGCTTTGAACACTTCCAGGGATGGGGCAGCCACAAATTCTCTGGGAAACCTGTGCCAGGGTCTCTCCACCCTCTCTGCAGATAATTCTCTGGATGCTGCTTCACTGATTTCAGTTTAGACCAACACAAGCTTTGCTCTGAATTATTCAACAGGACCTTGCCAGTTCCTGGAGACCCAAGGTGTGAGAGCTGGTCTTGAGGACAGAACCCTTTCCATGGGATTCCTGGCTATTAAACAGGACCAGTGTTCACTTTCTACATGAAAAGCCTACAGCAATAGTCACTGCACCAGCAGTCACTGAGGGCTTTGAAGATCCAGTGCATTTCCTACATATTTAACCTTTATTCTTAATCCACATTTGTGAATGAAGCAATTATAATGTCCTTAGAACCTCTTGGTGAAATCAGATGTTTGCAGAACAGAACGTGAGTCTCTCGCTCCTGAGATCACTTTGCAGGTGCATAAATTTAAAAGGAAAAATGTTACTCACACATTCAGCCAGTTGCACTTTTTTTCCTTCCTTTTCCCTGTTGCTGCTCTTCTCTCATCTATAAATAGCTCCTCGAGTGCCTGGTCCCAAAGCAGAGCTAGAGCAGCTCTTCTTATTATCAGCAAAGGCTGATCATCTTGTCTGCCAAGAGCTTAAATGTGCTGACTTGAGCTGCAGAACGACCTGGAGGCAGGGAAAATGTCCTGGCTCTCTCATTTTACCCAAAAGACAAACCTCTTGTGCTGGGTCTGGGGGGTCCCGTGTGAATTCTTCTCTGAGCCCATTACGCAGGAAATCGTGCAGTTCAGCAGGGCTCTGCCTCCCCGTCAAGGTGGACCTTGATCCCCAAACTCGCCAAGATGTTTTTCAGGTCGTTTGTTAATGAAGTGATCATTAGCACTTTGCGGGGAGAGAATGAGCCAGGCAAAATGTGGGAGGTTTAACTTCTCTCTGAAAATTTTAGAGCGATGATGGAGTAATTTTCATCATCTTCATTATTTATTATTTTTATTATTGTTGTTGTTGTTGCTGCTGCTGTTGTTGTTACTATTATTATTATCATTATTATTATTATATTGCTCAAGAAATCTAACAGTTAAGCTTGATGTTGGTGAAAAAACCCCTCAGTTTGCAGAATGTCTTCAAAGCCAAAATGCCCTGCAGCCAAAATCCTGTGTGTGGTTGTGTCCAGTCTGTCCAGCTACGACAATGACGAGGTGGAAGATTTGCTGTGAACCCACAGCAAAAGGCTCTAGGAAAAAAACAGCAGCGATAACAGCAATTCCCACAAGATACCAGGGAATTCTTTGTCAAAACAGGTAATGCCAACATGGACTAACACTCCTCTCCAACTGGTGCCTCATCCACTTTTACACCCACTGCTGGTTATCCAAGGTTTGTTTTCCAGCCACTGTGATTTACAGAAACTCCCAATATACCAAATTCCTTTTCTCAGTCTCACAGCCTGCCTTTGAAGCTTTCTCCTAGGGGTGAACAGTGCTACCTGAGCACTGGATTCTCTTACCTTGTGGATTTGACTTTGATAAAAGAAACCTTTCCTCCCTGTGTTCTCTCAGCATTTCCAGCAGCAATTCCTCTCCTGCCAGCCCTGGAGCAGAGACAAACCAGCAGCTGGGTGCTGGGTGCTTGATATTTTCATCCTCAACCTGTCTCATGTCCACAGATAAGCTGGGAAGGAAACATGGTAAATTGATTTTATTTATCAAATAGAAAACTAGGGAGTCAGGGGTAGGAGGGATATGAGGGTGGTTTTATTGAAAACAATTGCAAGTTCTGCTTTGTTTGGTTCACATTTGTTATCAGCACTCTCAGAGCTCTGTCACCAGATGCCACTGGCTTCAAAACCATGTGCTGTTTCCAACAGCTGAGAAATAAAAGTCATTTTTATAACTGGATGCTGTTGCCTGATTGTAGAGATGTGGATATGTGAGTCTGTTGAGTTTAACATCTGCCTCTGGTTAACCCTCGCTGAGCGCAGGTGTAATTCCAGGTGGAAATAAACTGTGGCAGTGCCTCATTTGAGGTCTGATAACTTTTCATGCCTCAGATATCTGTGTACAAAGCCCCTGACCTGCAGCAGCATGGCCTGGAGCTGTGCAGGATCACTTCAGGGTCGTATCCTGACCTCAGACAGGAGAGAAATTAATTTTCTGAGCTTTGCAAAGAGCCCTGTTGGTACTTCTGCACCTCTTCCGATCACTGCAGGGTGTATTTGTGCAGAAAATGTGTTTATTATGTGTATCTCTATGTGATTTTTTTCACCATCAACTCTTTAGGATGCACGTAAGAAATAATCTTGTCCTCCAGCTGCTGGTCAAAGCAGAAGTTTCCAAATGATTTGATTAAAAAGGTAAGGAAAAACAAAGTGTTTTTACTTAAATATTACTCTTTCCACTCTCTCCACAAGATGCCACAGACTTTCACACTTGCTAGGGAAATATGGATCAGGATAATAATAAAATATTAATAATAAGATTTAATAATAAAATAATAAAAAGAATAATAATTTTTTAAGGANAAAGAATAATATTTTTTTTAAGGAATATTTCATTCATCTCACTCGCTTCAAGTTCTGCTGAGCCAACTGAACTAAGGAGGAGGACATTGGGTGGTCCAGGTGCTGGTTTTTTCCCCCTGTTCTGCATAGACTGATTAATTTCTGGCACTATTTAGGGTGCCAGAATGATTTGAAAGTTGTTCCTGCCAGAAATCCTCAGCAGCCTTAACCTGGTAGCTGCCAAATAGGAATTTCTCTGGATCTCACCTGGTGGTTGAAGGTCTTAATAAACCCCCCCTTTTGTTTGTATTCTTGCATCCTGAATGTAAGTTTTCCAACATAAAATATGCCTTGACTGAAGCCTGCCCCTGATTCTGGTTTTGTTGTTGCAGGGTTTGTTCCAAGTCCCAGTAAACCAATGGAATTTTAAGGTGGGAACTCTATTTCTGGAAGCACAGCATTCCCAGGTATTATAACTTTGTGGATAATGCTGGATAATGAGGAGGGACAACATCATCGAAAGGAAATAATTCTGGATGTTCAAGCTAAAAAAGAGGNCTGGATAACGCTGGATAATGAGGAGGGACAACCATTTTTAAACACAGCCTGGTTATTCTAGCATGGATGGCCAGGCTTAAAAATCTTGGAGGGAAATACACTGGAAACTGCTAAGGTTGAGTTGAGTTTATCTCTTTTTATTAACACTGAAGAGTCAAAGAGTTTCACTTGTAAAATTCATCTCTAGACACAACAGGCTTCTAGCCAGAACCCCATCTTCCATGTCAAGAAAACATCATCGACAGGAAATCATTCTGGATGTTCAAGCTAAAAAAGAGGCAGAAAAAAAAAATCCCTTGGAATACAGTTTGTTGTTCCTGCTGTGTATTTATCTCTTCTTGCAAATCCTCCTGTGACATCACATTTGTGGGGTGTATTTTATTTAGATTACTGACCGTGTCTTCCTAAAGAGGCCACATCTCTA
The DNA here is from genome assembly GCA_013390025.1 of Pitta sordida. Lineage (NCBI taxonomy): Eukaryota > Metazoa > Chordata > Aves > Passeriformes > Pittidae > Pitta > Pitta sordida. The sequence goes on from WEKX01011759.1 coordinate 9,405, forward strand.
CCAGGAAAGTAAACGGTGTCAGGGAACATTCCCAGCTGCCATAAATTTGTCTCCTCTTCATTATAACTTTTACAGCAGAGTCCCTAAAATGGTTTTAGTGGGGAACCTCCAGGACTCTCCAAAATCTTGTAGTCCTTGATAAATAGTCCCTGATAATTAGTTTGCACGTGGCTGAGTGGACAGGGAGTCTGAGAGTTCAGTAGTGTGGAGGTGGTTTTGGTCCTTGTTTTTGGTCCTGGTGCCAAAGAATGGTCCTGGGCACTTGGAATTCATCAGCAGGGGTGTAACAAGTGTTTTGCACGTTCATCTTTCGGAAAAAAGGGCAGTATGATTGTTAAGTTTAAATCCCATCTGTGAAACCAAATATGTATTGGCACAATATTTGAATATTAGTTTTGATAATGTGTAGAACTGCTCTTCCCATTTGGATCCACATGCGAGGATGAGAATTTCTTTGTTAATCAAAGTGGCTTGGATTAAAAATTGGCTCAGCTTCTGTGGTTTGTCCATTTGCATAAGCCAGTCCATTTTGGTACAAAACAAACTGAATGCCTCGATAGAAAAGGTTCCCTGTGGAGCAGAGCAATGAGGAATCTGAATCAGGAGTTGTACAAACCTTCCCTTCCCACCAGAGCAAGAAACCCCTTCATAAATTTGGGGTTTTTTAGGGAACAGTATCTGCTTAATGTGACTTTGATCTCTCTGGTTGACCAGGGACAAAGACAGACCTTTCTATGAGGGATTCTCTGCTCCTCACTCACATGTATTTCACTTTTTCTCTCTCCCAGTGTCTGCTGCTGCTCTGGGTTTTTTAGGCTAAGGAAAAGATTAAATTGGGTTGAGCCTTTCCCTCAGCAGATCTGATGCTCTTTTTGACAGCAGTGCATGTGAAGACATGCCAAAAATCCTCACAGGATCCAGCCCTTTGCGTGGGAACTCGGGCAAGAGTGATGTCAACTGATGCCTCTTGCATGGATTTTAAAAACATGCATCATACTTGAGTTACGTGCAGAGCTTTTTCATGTGGACTGAAAAGAAAAGGGTATTCAGGGGATTATAACACTTGTTTGCAAACCTAGAGCAAATCTATCATTCAAAAGTCTGCGGGCTTAACATTAATTACTTAAGAATAATGAGTTATCAGCAAACAAGAGACAGCCCCATTACTTAGACAGAAATAATCTGTCGGCAACACAAAGTGGATTTGAGAGCAGCACCATAAATATACTGGACCAGATCATTGAATTAGAGATGGTTCTTTACAGAACAATGCAGAGGGATGAATATTGAATAGTCCTGTTTACAGTCCTCCCTCTGGAAGTTTATGACTCATTACCCAGTGAAGTGGATTGTTCTGACACCCAGAACAACACAAATATTAATAATGGATTGATAATTGAGGCTGTTTCACTTCAGGTAAAAATAATGGACAATTCAGAGCAGGGGGATTGCAATTCTTCAAGAGGTTCCGTCCGCTTGTTTTTGTGACTCTTTTGCCCCCTTTCCCACTTCTCTCTCTCTCTGCCTACCTTTCAGTTTTCACTTCTCCAGACCGTTTTGTAAGTGTAATAAATGTCCTGATTTATACTGACATTTATTCTCAATTTAATCTTTGCAAACCATTGAAATCTCTCGGTGGATTTTGTACAAGGTAGGTCCCATTCCACCCAATTTTACAAAAACCCAGATAAGCTTCTAGGCTAGACTGCTGAACTCTGCTAAAGTCTTAATTAGGAGAAGTGAATTGTCCCTTGGAGTTCCCTGTCCACATTGCCTCTGGAGAAACCAAAGATCGCCGGTTTTGCAGCTAATTGGATATTTTAAGAAAGATAAATCCCACTTTCACAGGTCCTGTGAGGGGGAATTGCTGACTTTCCTTCCTTGCACGTTGCTAGGCTGGCCCATGCTTCACCTTTCTGGAATATCCCTGGATCTGTCTGATCTCCAGGGACAGGCAGCAGCAGTGCTCTGCAAACGGAGGTTGGATGTTCAGCCCTTCTCCAAACGAGGTGTGTGATGTGCTGAATTCCACTGTTCAGTCTGTGTCCCTGGGGTGTGACCCCAAATGTGAGCCCTACAAGTAATGAGCCCAAAAAAAGAAGGCATGCTGGCATTAACCTCTCTCTGTTCTCTCCGTCTACAGTTTTCAGAGAGCCAAATTGGAGTTTGTTAGGGAGTTTGGAAACATGAATATATGTGCTATAACCAAGACGATTCATCTTTATTCTCATATACCTTCAGATCTGGCTGGGATCAGCAATAATGTGGACACAGAGCCAGGGCACGGATTGTCCCCCTGTGCTGGCACTGCTGGGGAACCTCCAGGGCTGTGTCCAGCTCTGGGAATGATGGAAGAGAGACATGGAGGGGCTGGAGCGTGTCCAGGGGAGGGAACGGAGCTGGGGAAGGGGCTGTGCTGCTGATTCATTTATGTACCTCAGCTTAGCAACCTCTCCTGTTTGCAGGTGACATACCTCACATAAACCACATTTTTCTAGTCCTGATACCATGAGATGTAATCAGCAGTTGGTCTGGGAGGGATTAAGGAGGCTTTGAACTGGGCACATTGGGAGGAGCAGCCAGAATATTGGATTTTTTTCCCCCTCCTTTACCTCACACAGGCCAAGGTCTCCATTAAAAGCCATAAGCACAATGTGTAGGAGGTCAGGCTGAACTGCTCCTTGGAGGGAAAGGTTGTCCCAGCTGTGGAAATCCCTGGCAGTTTGGAAGTTTCTGGTCTCTGAGAGTTGAAACCCTTCATCTGCAAAAAAGGGACGGAAATGTGACATCTCAGTGTTTTCCATTTTCATTAATCTGTGAAAAAGCACAACTCTCACTAAGGAATTTCTACACTTCCATTCCAGGCTGAAATCTGAAGTTCTGATGGAGAAAAAATGGTTATTTTTCAACTGACTGTAAGAATTATCAGTCTGGGAAAGTACCACTGAACAGCAGATTTCTGTCATTCCATTCTAGCAATGAAACCTTGAATTCTTTATATGTTTATTTTTTAATATCCAACTTCCATAAGAAGTCTTGCCTTGTAGTGACTGATACTGATTTCTAAAAACAGATTGTTTAGTGTTTGACTTTAAGATCAAGAAATTACTGCACAGCAGCCCAGCCTCACTGATCAGTGTAGAATTGCCTGGTTAAAGCAGCATTTAAAATAATGAATCATCCCACTCTTTCCCTGGTTTTCCAATGAATTATTTCCACTTCTTTAGACAATGGAGGAGATTAAGTGGTAACCTTGAGTAATGAGTATTATCCATTGTCTCCCTGACTAACGCTGGAATTATCTCCCTGAGTCTTTACTCTCCAGGCTGTGATTTAGGAATGTTTCAAGCATTTAAATGTCCAAGAAAGAATAAGTTTTCTGACTGAAGTCCTCACTAATTTTGGGCTCTATACAAGAGGGGCTATTGAAGAACTCTAATTTTCATTAAAGAAAACCAAAGTATTATTTTAATTTCCATTTATATAAATACATATATAATAGTGGAAGGATGACAAAAAAAAGATGTCTCCTCAGTACCCAGGGAAATCACAGACTGTACATCGTTCATATGCAATAGGTTCTAAACAGCTGAAAGAAAGTCAGATGCAAGACCTTGATGGAACAGGGACATGAAATCGGTGACATAAACAGTGAAAACATGCTGGAAATGAGATTAGAACTCCAACATTTTGAAGCGAAAAACAAGGGAATAAATTCTAAACAGGTGTTCAGCGTGTTGAAAAAAGTTCTTAGCTGAGTGAAAGTCACTTCCCCACTGATGGGGAATGTTTTGCTGAAGCCAGTATCTATTCTTAGCATAGAAGTGACAGTTCACTGAGCAGCCGAGCAATCACTTTTCCTTGTGTGCAGGCAGTAAACAAAGGAAACACACATGAAGCTGTGACCCTGGCCCTAAAACCTTGTCCCTGTCCCCGTATCAGCAACCTGCCCTTTATGGACCTCAGGAAACAGGAACGTTTGTTAAAGAGATTTGCACTTTACTCAGAACACACATAAGTGCCAGACACGCTCCGGGATAAGTAAGATTCACGGAACATCCAGAAGATGGCATAGATGCAGCAAGCCTGGTGTGGGGAAGCCTTTAGTTGCCATTAGAGAAGGGGAGGGGGGAAAAAAAGAAGAAAAAACTTTAAAAATCTTCACTGGGCTTCTCCTGGAAATCTCCACAGCCAGAGAAAAGGGATGGAGTAAAGAGATTGTGAGGAAAAGTGTGACTTGCAGGGCGGTGAGAGGGAGGGATGGAGCCTCTAACAAAGGGTGGAGGCTACAAAAAGTGAGAGGCTGCAAGGGGTGGATGAGGCTGAAACCAAATTTAGGATGCCTGGGAGGAAGACATTCTGTAGGGAAGCCCACTTGCTTGTCAATAACTTCTGGTGGACATGGCTTGGAAAGGGAAGGTCATTTCTTTGGACGTTATGAATGTGGATTATTGTAGTAGTAGTTTTACTAGGTGTTCATAATGGGTATTTTTAAATTAAGTTGGTATTTCTGTGCTGTGATTATCTATTCTTCACTGATGAGGAGGTGGAACAAGTGTGATCTGAGTGTTTCTAGTCTCCATTATTCAGAAAAAAACAATTTAAAAAAATCTCAGTGACTCCTCTGATATTTTTCTCAATGCAGAACTGACACAGAGGCAGAGTGAAAAGCCTCTGACTGACAGAGCTTTCAGCACAAAGTTTAATTATAGACAGTGTACTACTGTAATTCTGTAACCTGTGACTTATCACACTCTTGTTTGTCTCTATGTCCAAAATTGCGACCAAAAAACTTTGGTCATGCCCTAAGGCTGAAAGTAGGGATGATGATAACTTGCAGATGGAGAAAGACACTGTTGAACCCAAAGACTTCCTAGGCCCTCCAGAGGGACCTTGACAGGCTGGAGAGATGGGCAGGCTCCAACAGTATGAGGTTTAACAAGTCCAAGTGCCAGGTTCTTCACTTCAGCCATAACAACCCCATGCACCGCTATCGGCTGGGGGAGGAGTGGCTCGAGACTAGTGAAGTGGAGAGAGACTTAGGTGTACTGATTGATAGGAATCTCAATATGAGCCAGCAGTTTGCCCAGGTGGCTAAGAAGGCCAATGGCATCCTGGCCTGCATCAGGAACAGTGTGGTCAGTCGGTCCAGGGAGGTTGTCCTCCCCCTGTACACAGCGCTGGTCAGACCTCATCTTGAGTACTGTGTGCAGTTCTGGGCTCCCCAGTTTAAGAGGGATGTTGAGCTGCTTGAGAGGGTCCAGAGAAGGGCAACGAGGATGGTGAAGGGACTGGAGGGCAGGCCCTATGAGGAGCGACTACAGGAACTGGGACTGTTCAGTCTGGAGAAGAGGAGGCTCAGAGGGGACCTCATTGCTGTTTACAACTACCTGCGGGGAGGTTGCAGCCAGATGGGTGTAGACCTCTTCTTCCAGGCTGACGACACCAGAACGAGAGGGCACGGCCTCAAGCTACGCCAGGGGAGGTTCAATCTTAACGTTAGGAAGCGGTTTTTCACAGAGAGACTAATTGCATATTGGAATGGGCTGCCCAGGGAGGTGGTGGAGTCGCCATCCCTGGAGGTGTTTAAGAGAAGACTGGACGAGGAGCTTAGTGACATGGTCTAGCCGGGAGGTGTAGGGCTGGATGACCCTGGGCCCCTTCCGGCTCAGAGTGGCCTGCTAGACTGTGAGGGATCTAGGTTGGTGTTACGCTCTGGGATGTGCTTTCAGTCTCTGCACGGGTGTTAGATGGTGAGTTGGACTAGATGATCCTTGTGGGTCCCTTCCAACTCATAATATTCTGTGATTCTGTAATTCTGTGAACTCCTGCAAAGTTGGTAGTTCCATTGATGTATTTGCTCTCCCATCAGAAAGGAGCTCATGCCATGATTAGGGCTAGGGAAGGGTCTGAAATTCAAAATTCAGGGAAATTCTGCGTGTTGCAACATGGTCCATTGGGTGGTTCTTGCACGGATGAGAAACATCCCTTTGATAGATCATCTCAAAGATCTGTGCGGACAAGTCAACAACCAAATATTTTGAAAGCCGCGACAACTATTAACGTGGGTGAATGAGAACCCATGCTTTGAAAACTGTGGTAAGAATTAGAATGAATCCTCACGTGAAAGGGGCTATTTTGTCAAGTCTCACATCATCTTTTGTGTGAGGTCAGGGTTGGACCCTCAGCCCTACAGTCCACAAGTTGAGATACAATTCAGAAAGCTTGAAAAAAACAAAGCTGGGGCTTTCCCTTCCCTAAGAATCAGCAAAGGTTTCTGCCCCTGTGTTTTCCATGCACAGCCACAAGTGTAGCCCTTTGATTTGTGTAACAAATGCGGGAAATAAGTGAAGGAGAAGTGGTTTAGTGTTAAGACTGGACCATACGTCTGGAAAGTGCTTTCTGATGCCAGTGTTGTGCAGGAGCAGGGACAAGTCACCAGAGATAGAGTCACACAGCAGCACAAGTGTCACAGCCTTGTTGCCCCCAGAGACTCTCTCTCTTGGGTCCTGCCTTTAGACATGTTGATATTTCTCACAAAATTGTTCCCTTGGTGTGTAAAGGCCCTGATCTGAGCACTCACCTCATGGCTGAGGCATCTGGAATTCACAGATGGGCTGTTTTCAACCACATTTCACCTGTGACCCGCCTGATCCCACAGGCCTTCTCATGCCACCCTTTGTGGAGCTCCACACAAAACCTGGCTGCTTTTTAAATAGCCAATAGCCCAAGGTCAACCACAGTGGAACATTTCATTTGGGATGGTCAGCTGGGAAATGAGGGGCAAATGGATCTTTCCCCACAGAAATAAAGTTTTAACAGAACATCACCAACTTGGTGCATGGTGTCAAAGACACTTAGTCCCCAATATGACCTATGGCACTTTCTGTGGTAAATAATTGAAAATAATGCTTGATGGAAGAGGTGCTAGGCCAGTTTAATGTGAAAATAACAATTCTGGGAGTAATAATAATAATTAAAAAAAAAAAAAGCAGATGGGTCAGTTTCCTCTTTTTTATTCACAAGTTTACTGTTCCAAAATATGAATTCCTGCTTGGTGACTTCAACGTCACCTTAAAACATACCAATAGGAGTATCTTCTAAAAAGCACAGTGCCATTTTCAAGCAAGGATACCAGTGTCAGGCTCCCCTTCCAAACCCAAACTGTCCTGCTCCATCATGAATATTGACGTACAGGATCAGTGTATTTGCTAAGGATGTTACTTGTTGCTGAACAGGGGGTTGGAACTGGATGACCTTTAAGGTCCCTTTCAACCCAAACCATTCTATGAACGGGTCATAGATTGTGAGTCGAGAGTGAAGAATTTGTTATAATTATGTTTGCCAAACCTGTTTCTATACTCAGGAGGCATAAATGCAGTGTTTGTTTCATGGAAGAGGGGACAAATTTCCACTTCTTTATCCAAATGAAACAGAGTTGGCAGTTCTAGAGATATTTAACTACCAGTTTTGAAAAAAATTCCTTTTAATTCTGAGATTATATTGTACTTCTTGTGTTTTTGTTGCTTTGACCGGAATTCTTATGTATAAAAGGCTCTTCAGATCATTATCTTGGAGCTAGCAGAAACCTAAATGCCAATGAGTTAAAGACATGATTATAAAATAAAACTTAATTAATGGCCACGTGCCAGAAAAATCATACAATTTCTTCCATGTAAATGTAGCTGGTCTTATAATCATCTCAGGCTTATGTAAAACATTCCCTGGCACGTTCTGGCTCAGAGCAATTGCTGCATGTTCACTTTGGTGTTCACAGCTTGATTGTCTGAGGGGAGTTTGATCAGCCTGATTGACTGAGTTCCCTCTCACAGAACCATGGAATGGTTGGGATTGGAAGGGACCTTAAGATCACAGAATCACAGAATCAGTAAGGTTGGAAAAGATCATAGAGATCATCAAGTCCAACCTATTACCTGTTACCTAACCCAGCCAAACCTGTTACCTAACCTGTTGCCATCCT
>WEKX01011759.1:22872-41281 GCA_013390025.1 Pitta sordida
AACCCTAGGGCCACCTTTGGTTTTGGCCTTTTTTTGTCATTACCTGAAAATTTCCTGTAGGACCACCAGGAATAACCCACCTATTCCCTTCTGCTTGGGGTACTGAACATTCCTGGGGGACAGGAACAATCACACACTGCTTAAAATTATCAGGGAAATAAAAACAAGGGAGAGGTTGGTATGAATTAGGTGTTTGAGTTACAGAAAGGAAGATTGAGTTTAAACATAGCAAGTCTTCAACTACATAAAAGATGTGGGAAGGAAAGTTTGATCCAAACAAGTCTCCTTGTGCGGGTTCAGTGCACAGAGGACTTGGGCAGTGCTGGAGATGAGCCCTGTCCCAAATCCTGTTTGCATCATGCACCACTGGTTCTTTAACCTAAAGCTGCATTCAGACCTTTGCTAAGGAAACACTTGTCCCCAAACATGATCACAGCATGTGTATTTATATATCTATATCATATATCTATATATCCATTTTGTTTCCAGTAAACTTGAAATACATGTGTAAATTCATAGCTCTCTCTTGAGTTAAGTGCTGAGTGTAAAAGACTCAGATCAGCAAAGCTGGCAAAGCTGCTCTTAAAACCTTTACATAACAATGCCATGAATTCATTAAAACTCAAAGAATTTAGTCGTAACTAGTCCAGATCACAGAATATTCTGAGTTGGAAGGGACCCACAAGAATCATCGAGTCCAACTCTTAAACGGCACTACTAATAGCTAAAGAAAAATAAATATAACAACATTTTAATTTGAATTGATATCCATAGAATTTTGAGTTTCTGTCCATTCGTGCTGTTATGCTCAGCCCCTCGCTGTTCCCCTGGGTTGGATATTGAAGTCTCCACTTCTCCAGGCCCCCGCTGTTATACCAAGGTTATGTTTCCCTCAGGACATATTGTCATTTTTGAGTCATAAACACCTCATCCTGTAGAGATGGCAGTAACTAAATTTTCTAGAGAAAATGGTCGTGGTCGATTAGAGGAATTGCTGCCACAGTTAAACCAAGTAAAAGAAAACTGAAGGCTGAACAAGTTCAGATCGAGCAAGGCCGGGAAGCCTCAGTCGTGAGGCTTTGTCAAGTCAGTGTTTATGGCCTGTGACCAACAATGACAATTCTGGAGCACAGGATTACAAGGTTATAGTCCAGGTGTGCTCAACACCATTCAAATTCAAACTTGGGAAAGAAAATATTCCCTCAGGGTGGAAGGTACAGGGCCATCTTTCTCTCGTGCAGCAATAGGAGGAGGTGGGGTGTGTTGATTGCTGCCATGTTGTGGTGAAGGTCTCTTTCAACACCAAGAAAATAATGGCATTTTTAAGTTTTTGGCTTACAAGGATCACTTAGAGTTTGTGGGGTTTGTTCTGAGAACCATGAATCTCTCCAGACCCAACACAGAGGAGGTCACTGAGCTCGCATCTTTATTACACAGTTGGGTCTCCGATGTCATCAGTCACCTTCCAGCTGGGAATGGAATGGCTGGAGCTGTGCCAGGGCAGGATTGGGGTGGAGCTGAGGAAAAGGTTCTTCCAACAGAAGGTGGTTGGGCACTGCCCAGGCTCCCCAGGGAATGGGCACGGAGCTCCAGGAGCCTTTGGACAGGCTGGGATTGCTGGGGGGTCCTGGCCAGGGCCAGGGGTGGGACTGGATGGTCTCTGTGGGTCCCTTCCAGAAGACTATTCCATAAATCCATGATTATTTACATTGCCAACATCTGCTTTGCTCCATAGATGGACCAGGAACACACAAACATGATTGGAAAAACCAGCATCTTTTATGAACAGGTGGTGACAACCCACCCAAAGGGGATGGCAGCAGCCGAGATTCCTAAATACTCATGGTCGGAAGGAACGACAGAAGTCAGAGAGATTTATTTAAATTAATTAATTTGTTATTACTACATATATAATAGCAAATTAATTGTATTTATTAATAGCCCCTAACCTACTCTAAAAGCACAGGGCAAGGAGGAGTGAAAGAGGGAAAAAAGAGAGAAAAGGAAAATCATTACACCTGGGTCTACTGTTGATCCAGCAGACGGGGTGGATGTTAATCCTTGTTCCAGTATTGATCCAGTTGATGAGGTGGATGTTAATCCTGGTTTCTGTGTTGATCCAGCTCCTGTATCTTGTTCAACAAGGAGATACATAAAGTACACATGAAATACCTGCTCAAATTCGATGTTGAATCAGGACCTTAATTGGTTGCAAATCTACAGCTCTGCCTCGAGCCTTTCTACAGGAAACCCCTCTGGCTGGATTGAAATGAGTCATCGTTCCCTGAGTGCAACTGTGCTTACTGCAGTCAAATGATATAAAAATCACCAGCTATGAGGGCACTGTTTGCTTCTGGTTAAACCAGTAACGGTTGCACATGATCATTCACATTTAGAGTTGCACTGGAACAAAATCGAACTCAAATTCAGCTTCTTAAGGGAAAAAAATATATGAGGAGGCTGGGAGCTGAACCCATGGACTACAAGGGCTAGAAGAGGGTTGCTGGGTAGGAAATAGAGCTGAAGGGGATCTTCCAGGAGAGTGGCCAACCTTCAACACTTCTCCAGTCCCAGAAATTAAGGATACCCTTTAGAAAAAAGCTCTTGAAAATCGATTTCTTAAGTAGGATTTCAAGTAGGAATTGAGAGAAATTAAAAGGGGATAAAGAATCAGAGACTTCTGAGAACTGAAGTTGTTCTGGGTGGCATTCAGGGGTCAAGGTTATTTGACGTTTTTGATATCAAGTTCTATTTTGGTCCAACAAATGTATCTGACAGGATTTACATTAAGATATAATGGATTCGGAGAGTATTAAAATGTATTCATTTGTAAGATGGGTGAAGTTTTAAAAGCTAAAGAGACTATATTTCGTCAGGGCTATGTACACCTATAAATGAAGTTATAACTAAAAAACCTTTCATCCCTTAGAATGGATGATAGAAAAAGTAACAGATGTCTGTCTTGCAAAGTTTGTTTTTAACCTGGCAATGATATTTTTCACTTCATGAATTCAGTATTACTGCGTATTTGTTTTTAGAGCTCTGTCCTAATTCTTCCCAGGTTCAACGCTGTTATCAGGAGCGGCTGAAAAAGTGTTGTTAAAAGGTGTTAAAAGTCTGTTACCTTCTGTTCTTGGACATTCAGGCCCTTCCAGGGCTCTCTCCACCCTCCTCTTTGGCAATTGCACACCTAGAAAGGGGAAATAACTTTCAAGCACAGTCTGAATTCAGGAATACTCTAAAAACTCCAGTGCAATCAAGTTAAGGAAAGCTTTCCAAGCGTGGATCATTACTTAGGGAAGAAAGCTTCTGAAGCAATATTGCAGATTGCAGGAAACTTTAAACATCTGTGACATGTAGACTGTGAGTGGAACTGAAAAGAAACCCAAACGTGTGAAAACACCCAGTCAAACCACCCAGACAACTTTATCTGGCCTCCCTCTGGTGCTGCCTTAGGCAAGAAAAACAGAACCCCCAGGCAACTTTATCCAGGCATCACTAAAGAGTCTTGTTTCATTAGTTACGGGTCCGGTGTCATTACCACAGCCTGGAATCTCCTGGATGCTTTGGGAGCTTTTAAGGTTTGCTGGCCTGTTCTTTCACTCCAACAACTGCTGCTGTTTCTAAATTGACTTGTTAAATGCAGCTGAATGTTGGTTTCCTCAAGGTCTGACAGAGCACCTGAGGTTTCTTCATATTGCCTCAGCACACGATGCCTATGAAGTAGCTTTTCCTGGGATATGGCAAGTTGGAAGGAGTGGAAGTGTGGCTCCTGTTCAGCANTGGCACATGATGTGTATAAAGCAGCTTTTCTTGGGATATGGAGTGGAAGTGTGGCTCCTGTTCAGCACTCCCTCTTTAGAGGTGGATAACTATTACTACAAATCATCTTTGCTCCCCACAGCCTTTTCTCCCACAGTCCAAAGCTTTGCTCTGGAGCTTTACTCCATCTTTCCAATGAGTCAAATTCATGGATTTTCTACTCAGCTTGAAGTTGGGGGTCTCAGCCCGTTCTCTGTCTTTCCTTCTACCAGCTTCCTTTCTTTCCAGTCTGCTGCTGGATTAACCATCTCTTGTTTCCAGTACCTTCCATTAAAAAAAGATCATGAGTTGCCTTTGTCCCTCTCACATATTCAGTGGCCAAACCCGGCATTAAGATTAAAACGCGGCATTGATTGTCCAGCTAAAGAGGACACACCAGCCTAGAATTCCTTATTAATTAATTTCTGAAATATGATCCACGATTTAAAATATCCAAAGGAGTTTCTTCCTCCCAGGATTTGAAACCTCACTACAGAAACCCTAAAACATACACTCGGGGAGGTAAATAAAATGTGAGAAAGTTTATAATCACAGAATCACAGAATCACAGAATCAGTAAGGTTGGAAAAGACCATAGAGATCATCAAGTCCAACCTATCACCTGTTACCTAATCTAATCTAGTCAAACCTGTTACCTAACCTGACCTGTTGCCATCCTACTACCAACACATCATCCTACCTATAACACACTACCCTAAAAATGAAAAAAATCACACAGTTCTCTTTACTTTCCACCTTCTAAGGTGGAAGAAAAGGCAAAAAAATGTTTCTTTCTGCCTTGCTTTAAATGTCCCAGTGTGTGAACACATCAGTTACTCCAGGCACAAGTTAAAAGAGGGGCTGAAAATGGAAAACCTATAATGGAAGTGTAGACTCAGAGTCATTCTCAACACCTTAATATTCCTGTTCATGTATGAGAACAAGATGGGGAGGTCCATGTTCAATCAGCAGCACATTCCTCCACTTTTTCCTCCTATTTGTTTTACTCCACACAAATAAAGCTCAAGAGCCATTTTTACAGACATATAATTAGAGAGTTCCCTTCCCTTTAAAACATTTTATGCTGTCTCAAAAGACACAGGACTGAGGCATGGCTTTTATAGAAATTAAAAAAAAATACAGACCACAAGGAGCAGATTAAAGTAATAGTTAAAAAATGAATTGCTAATTCAACCACATCTTCAATGGAAAATTCATATTACAATGAAAACACCAGCATATTTCTTTCTTCTTTGTGAGTTTAACTTGGAACGTCACCACAGCTCTAAAACTGGATGGAAAGCAAAGAGTTTTGGAGTGAGAATTTCTAGCATCTGTTTTGCTGTGGCAGCACTTCAAGGAAAAAAGGCCCTCGTGTTAAAAGATAGCTGAGGATGTTTGGCTCGGTTTTCTGACCCTGGTCTTCATGTTGACAAAGCAAATCTAATCACTGTACCCTAATTTATTTTTTCTTAGTGCAAACTGTACTTCTACACTTTCTAATTATTTCTGATGTTATTTGAGAGGCAATTGCAGAGCCCCAGCATGACAGCCAGGCCTTGCTTTTTTCACTAAAGGTTGCAGGATGTGTAGTTTAAAGCTGTCAAATTAAATAATCAGTGCTCTGCAGTTGCAGGAGGGGCACTAATATACTCAGAGGGCTGGAGCCCCTCTGCTCTGGGCCCAGCCTGGGAGATCTGGGGATGTTCAACTGGAGAAGGATCCAGGGAGACCTTAGAGCCCCTTCCAGAGCCTAAAGGGGCTCCAGGAGACCTGGAGAGGGACTGGGGACAAGGCATGGAGGGACAGAACAGGGGAAAATGGATTTAAACTGAAAGAGAGTAGTTATAATTTGATATAAGGAAGAAATTCCTCCTTGCAAGGGTGGAGAGGCCCTGGCACAAGTTGCCCAGAGAAGCTGTGGCTGCCCCATCCCTGGAAGTGTCCAAGGCCAGGTTGGAGCCACCTGGGATCGTGGAAGGTGTCCCTGCCTGTGGCAGGGGGTTGTAATAAAATAATCTTTAACGTCCCTTCCAACCCAAACCATTCCATGATTCTACGAGTTCAAACTGGGAATCGCATTCCCCAGCTCCCTTGCCTGGAGGTGACTTTTTCTGAGACAAAGGCCTGATGCAGCACCTTGGCAGAGCTGTGGACAGGAATTGTGCCCATCCATCCATAAAAAGCTGGTTAGATCCTCAGTTAACCTCTGGACCTCTAACTGCTGCAGAAGGACGTAGGAACTGTGAGAGCAACCACTTCAGGGGAGGAATTCACCCTATAATTACATAACAACTGCCTCAGCGGACATTTTCCAGATTTTTCTCACCAGGAATGGTTAAAAAGCAGCCAGAATACAGTTCATACATAATAGGAGCCTTATTGATGTGTTAAACATTGTGGAAGGTGATACACTTGAACCAAAGGTTTAATAGCACAGTGGTTCCCTTGACATCACAGACAACTTCTGTGCTTGCAGATTTCAGATGGTCTGACAAATAAATGCTGAATTTTGGCCCTTGTGGTATCACAAGCCATTTGTCATGTGCTTTCAGTCACAAGTTTTACCATTGGCAATGATGTTTTACAAATAGTCTTGTATAGTTGTTGTATTTTTTTTCCCCTCTTTGGAAAGGGCAGCGTGGTTTTATCAGAAAAATAATACAAGATTTCAGTTATCTGCTGGAATCTTCTTTGGATCCTTGAGTTTGCCTGCTCAGATGCCACACTGGGAATGAATTTTAGCTTTCCCAAGAAGCAGAAGGAAAGGACTTTATAACAACTACTGCAGTTAATGGATTTATCAGTGTCTTTACACTGCAGTTACAGTCTCATTAAGTGAAGTCTCAGCTGAAAACAATTTCCCAGTGAGAGGGACAAGGAGAACACAGCAAATAAAAAGTTTTGTTTCCTACAGGAATGGACTGAGTCATTGATTTTATATCCAAGTGATCTATGGAAAATGCAATGACAGCTGTCCAAGTACAAATAGGAAATAATTAATTTCTCCTAAAGGAAAACTCATATTGATCAGCTGAGCCTCATTAACCACCTACAAGTCAGACCATTGAAGGTAAGTTTCAAGAAATCATCCCCTGGCAATCCATTACCCTTCCCCAGTACAGGTGCATTAACCAGACAAGTTATTTTTGAAGTGACTGGGATGCAAGCACTGGATTGGTGATCCATAATCTCATCTGGGTTTGTAAATCCAATCGGAACGACTCATTAGTCACACAGCTCTGCTCCTGCACAGGGCCATCGTTTTTCTGCTGTGCTCAGCCAAACCCCGAGTTCCTGCCTGGACTAACAGGGGACAGTTTCACAACCTAAGCTGCCACAAGGTCGAGATTCAGGTCAGGACACTGAGAACACCTTGGCAGAACCAGACCCCTCACAAGATGTGCCTCTGATACTTTGGTTTAGGGTGTGACAGGGGCACAGGGGTTCAGTGCTCAGCAGGCTTCTGCATGGCCTGGGGTTACTCCTGAGGAGAGGCTTCTGGGGCTGAGAGGAACCTTCTGGGGCTGAGGAGAACCAGTCAGACATCCCATTTCTTGGGAGAATATAAACCACAGGTACCATCCCCAGCCACTGCAAAAACCTGGCGTAATTCCCACAAAAACACTATGTGACCATGCTCAGAAGAGATCTGCAAAAAGAGTTCTCCTGAGTGCCTGTGTTCCCAAGGGTTAAATTCTGGATGCTTCCACAAGCAGTCTTGCCTTCTGTCCAGTAAACCAGGGGTAAAACACCAAGACAGGGGAGGAAGCCCTGGCATCTCCAACTGGGCTGCAGCAATTTCTGAGGCTGCTCAGCTGGGACTCCAGGGATGGCACCAGACTTCCAGATTTTAGGTGATTTGCTCAAAAGGAACCCAAAAGGTCAGGGCTTCCAACTTTTCCCTTGGATTACCAGAGCCTGCTTATGGGGGCTTTTCGGAATTCTTCAACATCAGTAACAAACATCATCTGAGTTTTGCTGCACACAGAAAACCAGGTGCTTTTCTGCAAATTTAAACCTGCCAAATGACCCACTTCAAGAGTGTCGCTCCCTTTTACAACAGTTTTCCAAGGAGAACAGGGCAAAGCAGAAGATGTAAAAAAACAGACCACGGGGATCAATCCTTGGAGTGGCCTTGGGGTGTGAGGAGGTGCCACCACTCCCTCTCACTACTCCAACCCGGGCCAGGATGTCTGTGGCATCTTGCTTGGGAGAGATAAAGTGCCAAAGGANTCAGGATGTCTGTGGCATCTTGCTTGGATCTGCTTGGGAGAGATAAAGTGCCAAAGGAGGCAGAAGGGGAAGAAAATCTATATAAACATGTTCATGGAATTTTGCTGTTGTCGTGCTTTGATTTCAACCTTAGCTCTTTCTTCATCACGTCTCCCTAACCATGTTTGAAGACAGATTTGCTGCCAAACCATTTTTTGTTGTAATTTTCCTTTCTTTTACATTACTGAGATGAAAATCAGCTCCATCAATGCTGACACTGATACTCCTTCGTATACACATTTTGTTTAATAGAACTTGAGGCACAAAATCTTGAAACTTTAACAATTTCCGAATCCTGCTGGCCTTGACAGACCACAAAATCTCCGCCTGTCCTCCCTAAGTGAAGACTGTTCTTAAGAAGTTGCAAAGATCATCCCTTGGTTAAGTTTGACACCTGAATAACACAGGTACTTCTCACTTGAGTCGTCAAGGTTACTGGACTCTGTACATTCTTGCATTTCCATGGAACTGTAAACTCTGATCAGGTGTTTTCAACAAAAGATCAGTTTTTATCGCACTAAACCAATGTGTTTGTCTCAGTTCTTCTAACCAGATACTAAAATCACTGTTGCTGGGGAGCCAGTGAGTTCTGAGACAGACAATGGGCTGGAGTGGCCTTAGTCCAGGTGGCCAAGAAGCTCAGTGGCATCTTGGCCTCAATCAGGAACAGTGTGGCCAGCAGGACCAGAGAAGTGATTCTCCTGTTCTGGGCACTGCTGAGGCCACATCTCAAGTGCTTTGTCAAGTTTTGGACCCCTCACTTCAAAAAAGACATTGAGGGGCTGGAACGTGTCCAGAGAAGGGAACAGAGCTGAGGAAGGGTCTGGAAAACCTGTGCTGTGAGGAGCAGCTGAGGGAGCTGGGGGGTTTGTCTGGAGCAGAGGAGGCTCAGGGGGGACCTCATTGCTCTCCACAACTCCCTGACAGGAGGGGGCAGTGAGGGGGGGTCGGGCTCTGCTCCCATGTCTCAAGGGAAAGGAGGAGAGGGAATTGGAAATCAGGAAAAAAAAAATTCATTGCAAGAGTCGTCATGGCTTGGAATAAGTTGACCAGGGACATGGTGGATCACAGTCTCTCGATGTGTTCAAGAGATATTTGGATGTGGCCCTTGGGGACATGGATTAAGGTTAATTCTGGTGCTGCTGGGTTGACAGTGGGACTGGATGACCTTGAAGATCTCTTCCAACCTTGATGACTCTCTGGTCTCTACATGTAGTTGTATTCCTGTGTGTGTGTAGGTCCATGCCGGAAGTTCATGGTTTAATCCCCTGTGTTGAAGTTGTGCGTGTTGGATTCGGGGAAAAATTGCACAGAATTGTAAATGACTGTGGAGAAATGCAGGCTAGAAAAGCTGTGTCTGTTCTACAGGAGTAAAAGCTGAGATCACATTTTTTTCTCCGTACTGTGGTGAATTGTTAGTCCATTTAATTTACAATATTCCTAAGAAATGCCAATGGGCTGTTTTCCCGGTCTACTTGCATCAAAACTGAAGTGATACAGTGTACTTGGAATTTTAATATCAAAGATAAAACCAGTAAAACTTTGCAAAGAATCAGCACTGTAAACAAGCCATGCTTTAAGTATTTAATTTATCGGCTTAGCACAGAGGCAGCATCTGTTTTCAGTGAGATGCTGCTTTTTTTCTTCTCTTTCCCTCACTCAGCAGCTGGAATAAATGAAACAGCAGTGAAAGGCCAAATTAACAGTTTGAGGAGCACAAACCTGTTGCAATGACAGCAAGGGAGGACAGCTGAGGAGGACAGTGACAGGAGGAATTGTAACCTCTACATGTCCCAGGAGTAACTTCCAGGCACACGATCTCATAATGTTTGTGTATCTCCGACAAATTTTTGCTGCTAATTCCTCTGTTATCCCTTTCACAGCACTGCAGGAAGGAGTTGAGTAAAGGAGAGGTTCCTCTGAGCTCACTACACATCTCCAGTGTTGGCAGCTCCCTACAGGACACGGGCCACAGAGTTGTGATAGGAATAAACCTGCCTCACTCTGAAACTGGAGAGCTGAGCATTCTGGCCTCAAGTCACGTTCTTAAGCTTCTCCCTGGATTCCAGTTTCCAAAATGCCAAAGTATAAATTCCCTTCTTTCTTCTTTGCTCTCCAGCTCTCCAGCTCACCACCTCAACCTTCTCCAGCAGCTGGGAGTGAGGAAAAGCTGCAGGAGCAGTCAGGAACGGATCCGGCTGGAAGGGACAGAGCCCCAGGAACCAGAGGGGCAGAGCAGGGGTGAGATGAGCTCCTCAGTCCTCAACAACTGACTGAGGAGATGCCACTGACAAGAGGAACGCCTGTCTGCTGAGGAAAATCCTGGAATAAATGGACTGGTGTGCAAAGGTATTTGTGGGTGTACGGCAGAGTGAGGAGACAGTGAGGGGCTGGCATGGCTGACAACCAGGAATAGTGTAATCAGTTTAAATTACCTTTATTCTAATGAACAAAATTCATCATGTTTTTAACCATCCCAGTTGAAATACTCAAGTTTTTACCACAGATTTTTTTAACAGCTTGAATAACCAAGTGTCTCTGGCTAAGTACCTTTTCCACCCCTTAATTTTCTGTTGGAGAGTCTGGAACTTCCTCAAACTTAGTTCTCTCCATACTGCCAGAGAGAACTGAGTAGAATTGAGAATAATACCTGGAATATTCTTCATTTCCTTCTCTCCATGGCTGTGCAGCACTGCAGAGCACTTGTTCATGGTTCTTACCTTATTAAGGGCGATTTGCTTTAACAGCGGCGCTGGCATTAAGTGTTTAATACCTCTCCTGCCCCCTCCCATATTCCCTTACCTTTTACAATACTTTATGCAGCACCCACAGCCTGAGCACATCCAGCCTGGACCCCTGGCAGGGAGAGCATCACCCTGCCAGGAGCTGGAACCCTTTGGATGAGAAGCCCTGCACAAATGAAAGATGATAGTGCTGATAGCATTAACTACCTTGTAATTCTGTTTTCGGGGGTTGGAGACTGACTGAATGATCTCAGAGACTGTTTGCAGTAATAGCTTTGCACAAAGAGGTCACTCAGAGATAAAGTGGCAGTTAATTCAAACCAGAATTTCAGGCTCAGCTTTGCCTTTTCCCCCCCTCTTTGAAGGAAATGAGAGGTGACACAATTGGATTAGATACACATTTTAGGCTTTTTCAGAAACTGGGATATTATTTGCTGAAAAGATTGTAACAGTTCCAGGCTGATAAATGCAGTACATTGTTTTTGGCATGCATATCAATTCTTAAAACAAATGCTCTTTACCAGAAATTTTGTAGAAGCTCCTTTGGACTCTCAGCAGTCTATTAAGTAAATGTGGATTTTGTAGCACTATAGGAAAATGTGAAGTTTTACAGAAGCTTTTCAAAGTTTGGCAACACCATCCAGCCAAACCTTCTTTATTTTATACCAAAGCCCTTGAGATAAGGGAGTGAGGGAGATAGAGACGTACTTTGACTGGCAAATGTGTCAGGAGCAGCGATATAAAAGTGAGAGTCCGTGTGAAGCAGCTCCAGAAACCTGGGAGAAGCAAAGGATCCCTTCCTTCTCCAGTGTCTGGGATCACTGGAGGTGAAGGTGCTCTGGTCTGCCAAGGAATGTGTGAAAAGCTCTTCTAGGAAACACCTCTGTTCTGTGTGCACACATTCTGTGTGCGTGTACAAATCCAGGTTATATTGACACCCAGGCACCTACCTCAGTGAAAATATAGATATACACTGCAATTATTTAAATTTCAGAAACTGTTGGCAGCAGGTACAGTAGGCCTTTTGAGAGGGCCACTTCCCTCAGCCAGCTGGTTTCATCTTTGCTAGAGTTCTGTGGAACTTGCACTTGCTGTGGAACTACAAATAAAGAAGGATTCACCTGCTTTGGAGCGTGCACCCAACCCCAAAACTGGCAGGACATCTTGTAATGTGCTGTGTCCAAATACTGTCTTGCCAATGCTGGAATGAAATGGTCTCACTTTGGTTTTGATAGCTCCAGATTCCTGGAGGTTCAATTTATTGGAAACCCGGAGCCCTTTCCATGGCCTGGGCCTGATGGCCAAGCTCCAGAAAAAAGATCAGCGTGGCTCATTGTGTTCCTCTGGACAGAGTAGTCGTGGTTTTGTCCAGCAGGAAGGAAGAGCCACTTCAGGGCCCACTGTGTGTCCAGCACCAGATGTTGCCTTCTTGTTGTCCAAGCCTGAATCCATCATCCAGGTGGAGTCCTCTGAGACAGGCTCACCTCTGTGGCAATGCGAGTTTCCTGCCTGGAATCTCTGCCATCCTGCCCCTCAGCTGGCTCAGTAGAATCTTAACCATGGTATTAACTGGAAAAGTTCTGGCTTTGGTCATGGTACAGTATTTTCCTGACTCGATTCCCTCATGGAAAGCGCCTCAACACCCTGTGTCCAAGCGCAGGACTGTGTTAAAGGATGTATCTCTTGGAGACAGTCCTCCAAGGTGGGTTTTGGTGACTTTTCAGGCCTCTGACTCACAAGGATGAAGAAATCTCACGGCAGGTCGGCGGGGATATATTCAAGGAAGTGATAAAAAACAAAGTGAAGGAAGTTATTGAAAAGTACACATAGTTAATGAAGCCTAGATGAGCAATAAAACTGGGCAATATGGAGAAAATGTAAACAGGAGGCTGAAGGGAAACAAAAGAAGTAAAAGTATCTTGCAGAACATTGATAAGATCACTCTGGGACTGGAAAAGCAGGGGGAGATCTGAGGGAAGATCAGGAGGAGAAGGTGCAAGAGCAGTGTGCTCAGGGTTCATTTCTGTGGAAATGCAGCTGGGCCAATAATACCAGTAATTAGGAGGGGAAAAAAGAGTGGTGAGCCACAGAACCTGAAGGTGTGGTAAACATGGAGGAAATATTTTGAAGCTTGCCTTAGGCAGCTTTAGGAGATTGCAGATCCTCCCTGCAGTGCAAACACTGTGGACACGTTGGAATGCCCTCAGTTCCTTCAAGGGAAAACTCTCCTCCAAGGAGGAGTTAAAAGCAGAAGTGCTCCAAGATAAGAAAAATATCCCACTTGACCTTTGAGGGACAAATTCTGCCAAAGCAGAAAAAAAAATAAATCTGAAAATGTATATTGGAGCAATTGGAAGTTCAAGGTAGCTGAATAAAAAAAAAAATAGTGAAATGAACCCTGAGGAAAAGAGTTCCTTTCATTCCAAGCAATCCAGAGGTATAATTCATTGTCCCGATGAAATCAATTGTCAACAGGCTGCCATTGGATGCAGAACAGGGGGAAGAGACAATGTGATTTCAAAACAGGGTGTTGCAGTGGTCAAAGTACTTCAACGGTGCATGGAAAGGTATGGAGAGTGAAGGAGTTCCACTAGGAGTACACTGTCACTGTTTCTGCTGGATTCATCACAGCATTCAGCTGGGAAATGTTGTGGGAAGTAGAAGAAACACGGGGAGAATCACAGGGTCACAGAGTGGTTGGGATTGCAAGGGACTTTAAATATCATCAAGTTCCAACCCCCTGCCATGGGCAGGGACACCTCCCACAATTACAAATGCTGGAGGCGTGAGAGAGCAGTCACTGAAAATCTGATGTTAAGGTCCTTATGCAGGTGCAATTGCAGATCTGCCAGGTATTCTTAGGTAGCAAACAGAACGGGAGGAATTATTTAACAACAATTGGCATGCAGATGCATTAGTTGCACCTATGAAGGAAGTTGTAAAACGAGCAAGTAAACTTCATGTTAGCCAAGCATTCTGTTGTGCTTGAGATTAAAAGCGTGGAACTGAATGAAGTGTTACATTTAATGTCAAATGCAAATGTATCAAGACAGTGCATCTCTCTTAAGAAGACAGGCTGCGGGAGCCGGGGCTGTTCAGAAGAGCCTCTGAGAGGGGACCCCATCCCTGGTGTCAGGGAGTGCAGGGAGGGGCAGAGGATGGACCAGGCTCTGCTCCATGGAACCCAGCACTGGCACAAGAGGAACGGGCAGGAACTGATGCCCAGGAAGTTCCACCTGGACATGAGGAAGAACCTTTTTGCTGTGTAGTGACCCAGCACTGAACAGATTGTCCAGAGGAAGCGTGGAGTCTTCTCCCTGGAGAAATTCCAGAACCTTCTGGCTCTGGGATGGCCCTGCTGGACCAGGGAGGTGGGACCGCTGTGGTCCCCTCCGACCTGAACCACTCTGTGACTTTGTGAGATGAGGAAGCTGAAAGGAGGGTCTGAGCTGAAATCAAGGCATGGGAATGACTGAACTTGGAAAGATTATGATGGTGGGAATACTGCAGAAATCAAACAGATAACAGAATGCCAGAGATAGTCTGCAAATGCAGCCAAGGTCAGCTGAAGAAGAAACAGGTTAGTCTGAGCAATTCAGCCGAGGGGGCTGGAATCCTGTGCAGGGCTGTAACAAAACCAGGCTCAGAGGGGGAACAACTTCCTGGGCAGGGACAGGCAGCAACACTGCCCTGTTCCCTGAGTGTGCTCAAAGCCTGGGAGATGCAGAGAAAGCAGGCATTTAATAGTTGCCTGGAAAAGTTTTGATTCATCAATTAAGATTTCAATATAACTTGTCTGGTCTCCTGGGCACCTGCTGTGATGTTTCACTGAAGTAATTTTCTACCTTAACTCAGATTTTCATGCAGTTTATGCCTTTAAATCTGTGATTGGAATCCCTGTCAGACCAAACCATGGGAGGCAAACTTAGGTGTGAATATTAATCAACTCTTCAGCAGTAATAAAGATCATATTGAATCCAAATTTTCTCCTGCAACTTGGCATCAAATGAAGCTGCAACCTGGAGGGTGTGCATCCTCATAAATTAGATCTACTGAAACAAATACTTCTGCACTCCCAGAGACCTTTAGACAGCTCTAGTCTTTATCGTGGCCTGTAAAGGAGACTGGCTTTTCCTGTCTGTACAGTATCTTTCAGACATATTTTCTGTGAGTGATAAAATCACGAGGATGTGTGAGGGTAGATGAGGCCACCTGGGTGCTGTGTCCTAAGAGTAGACGTTGTATTTTGCTTTGGGACTGTTTGTGCTGCTCAGCATCTCCATCCCAATACACTGTCTGTGGTCTCCAAAGGCCCTGGAGAGCATTTTTAACAGGGGGTACCTGTGTTTCAGCATCTCTATCCATGTTTGAAGGCTCCTTCAAGTCCTGCTTCTGAGAACTGCAGAGCATCTAATGCCTTTGGACTTACCCAGCCAGTGGGAATGTGTATCCCTTTACTTCTTAATGAGCTGCTTGAGAGAAGTGTCCCATCCAAGAGACACTCAGAGAGATAAAACAGATCCTGTCTCCTCTCATGGTGTGCCTTGAAGACTGTGTTTGACACTATTTCCAATAATTATTGTGTAACCCAAGAGCTCCTGATATGAATATGCTTATGTCAGCAATTTTCATTAAAGGAAACTCTTGTCGCTCCCGGTTAAATTTCCCTTTTCTTTACCTGCTGCCATTTGCAAGCCTAAACAGCCCTTCAGACAGGGGAGCTCTGATGTGTTTTTCATGCTTTTAACTTTCTGCTTTACATGATGGATGGTAGGATTTATTGTAGCCCGCAGGAACAAACCAGTTGTTATTCCATCTGCCTCAGGCAAGCCTCCCTGGCAACAGCCAAAAATAATAGCCCTGGTCCCTGCAAGGGTTCTGCTCAGACTTTCTGAAAGAATTCACCTTTGGGGCAGGGAGCAAGCACGGAAAAATGCAGCCCCAAAGGTCAGCGTTTTGCAATGTATGAAAACAGGAGGTTGGGATGGAAACTGTGGTGCAACCCCAGTGACCATGGGTGTGGTCAGCACCCCTGTGCCATCTTCGTGTCACGGAACAGTCATTCGCTTCCCCTGCAATGCATTTCACTTCCTCTCAAAGCTGAGCTCAGGAGACAAATGATCTATGGCAACTTTGCTTTCTTTGTCTGGACAAATGTTTGCACGTCGTGTTTGGAAGGTCACTTTCCTCATCTTTTTTTTGTAGCAAGGGATGCCATGGTCTATGTTGGCCATGGAAAGCCCAGGGATAGTCTTTGTACATACACCTTGTACCCTTCCCTTTATTACCCTCTTTCTGTGCACTTTCAGTAGTGTTTTATGCTCTGTCAACCTCAGGAGTTGTCTGTAGGCTCACTTCATAATCCTCTTTGATAAAGTTTGGCAAAAGTACACACTTCAGTTCCTTTCATTCAAGCCACAAGTTACTTTTCCAGGAAGACACATTTGAAATTCACAAAGGCGCCCATTTAATGTCTTTTTACTGCTAAGGGGTCATCAAGTCTGGGTGTCTGAAACTGGCAGCAGCAATGCCACATTTTTGTCCCAGAAAGTCACAGATATTTACAGCTCAGAAAAGTTCAGTAAAGAAAGTCCAAAATGGGCATTTTCACAGGGCTTTTATTAATGCTTATAAAAATAATTTCCCGAGTAAAATAATTTATTATTTCTCAAATTACTCCAAAGCAGAGCTCCAATGAAATATCACTGAGGTTTAAAGATAAGGAAAAAACTAATCTACCTGCTGGACATTGCTGAGAAATGTGCTTGAGAATTAGAGATCATGGCCCCATGGTTGGAGAATTCAGAATGGACTTTCGAGATTCACTTTACCCAACAAACTCCAATGAGATTAGGAGAGATTTCCCTTCCCCTTGTTGCTGAAGATGCAGGCAGGATGTAACTAGGAGGAACTGAATATGGAAGTTTCCCTTTCACTGAAGAATGCTCTTTGTGCCACAGAAAACACATCAATAGGAGAGATCAATTAGTTGAGGAATTGGGGTTTTCCAACAGCTCCCAGCAGGATTTCTGCTCAGGGCAGAGCGAAATTCACACTTGAGGAGAAACCACAGAACACCGGAGAGGGACACCATCATGGGTCAAGCAGGGGGAAATGACAGAGCAGGCAAAGCTGCCTCCCTTTCTGGTGGTCAGGAGTTCTCAGAACTGACTGCTTCCAATCCTGCTTCTCCAGCATCCCCTGGAGCACCTCTTGCAGATCATAACCCTGGGTCATTTCTCAGGTCAAATACCCTGGAGCTGAGGACAATATTCAGGACAAATATTGGAGCTGAGGACAATATTCAGGACTGTGTCTTGCCGAGCGTAGTTCTCCATGAGTGTGGATCCCACTCTATTGCCACAAACACAACGTCATGTTACAGCTACAGCCTGAGAGTTTTCTGCTCTGGCTTTCACAAGGATGAGCATGGGAATGCTGAAGGAAACATCTCTGCCTTCTGGGGTACTACCAGCACTGTGAGCAGACCATCCTCATGGAGACATTGCTGCATCCTCCTGGCTCATATTGTGGCAAGCTGGGCATGCACCCTCCACAGAGTATCACAAAGCAAAGATATGTGGCCCAGTTCCAGGAATATGAGGTGAATTTTGGCTGCTTTGGACATTTTGACCAGTTTGGCAGGGCAGGGGAAATTTAATTCCTTTTTGCAACTGAAACTCACTGTCATTTTCGCTCTGGTGTGAAAAGTCAACTTGGATTTAGACTCCTGGTTGTGGATCTTCCCTGACCCTGGGCCAGAACCCAACTTGAAGGATGCTCCTTCCCACAGCCAGGCAAAAGGCCATCAAATGTGCCTGGGAATGTGTGCGTTTTCTCAGGGGACTGTATTTTCTCCAGAGCTTTCTGCTACCTGGTAATCCTGACATCTTGGGCAGTAACATGTCAGTTCATGTCATCAGGAGGCAACACTTCTGGGCAGAAGCTTAAATTTGGAATCTGGGATTTGCTGTCAAAGTCCGTCTACCCTTAGGAGGACAACAGTCTTTTCCTGAGGCTCTGAACCCCTGAGCCAGCTGGGTGAAGAACAACCACCTTCCCTAATGTGAACAGATAAGATGCATCTCATCAATCGCCGCCTCTTCACACTCAAACTCCTTGGGGTGAAGTCGAAGTTTTGGGAAGAATTAATCACTGCAGTAACAGAGTTTCCACAAAAGTCACTGCTCCCTTCGTTTGCTGGGCTCTCCGCCGACAGATCCTTCCATGTGAAGCTCATCAAGCGGAACGAAATCCTCTTCCAATTATCTGTTTTTTGTGTGCAAAATCTCCATTCGGAATGAGTGCCAGGCACAGGCTCTCACAATGCAGAGAACACATGGCTGAGGCCTTGTACCCAAACCACTGCGTTAACCCCGGGCTGGATGTGGAATGTGCTGTTAATTCCCTGGTGCAGCTGCTGTTGCAAGGTCAACAAAGAGGTAACAAGAGAGAAAAAAGATGGGAAAATTAGTATAGACCAACCTAAAATGGTGAGAGTATGATTTCTGATGTCTTTGGAGTGGGAATAATAATGTCCACACTAGTGTTCACATGCACAGACAGCCCAGGAAGGACATGGAGCTGCT
>WEKX01011761.1:4694-29475 GCA_013390025.1 Pitta sordida
GCAGAGATCCTTTGGACAGACGTTTTGTGCATTGTGGTAGGATCTGAACTATGTACTTTGGGTGGGCTCATTATGACGCAGTAAAAAAGCCGGTACTTAAAAGCTGCATCCCGGCTGTGGCTCTCGGACAACAGAGAATTTCGGGAGAACTGTCGTCCCCGGGTCGAGATCTCACTTGGGAAAGGATCATGAAATTCTCTCTCTCACGAGAGGAAAAGTAAGAACTTTATGAAAGGGCAGAGAGATGGTTCCTACCCTGGATCTGGTCAGAAATACCAACTTGCCTGGTTTACCCCTATCCTATGTTCCCCCTTTGTCTCCTGGTGAAAAAAGGGAATATGACATCTGTTGTAAGAGAAGGAGGGGTGGGGGGGAAAAGGTTGCCTTCTAAATGATGCTTCCTTCGCAGTTCTGATCTTGTTAGTTAGTAAATAAATCCTTTATATTCTTTACTTGTAGTTTGCCTTACTTTTTTGCCTGTGACCAGTTTTATTTTCCAGTCTTTCTCCTCCAGGAGAGGTTGTGGTGAATCTCTGGCATCCAGCCAGGGTCAAACCATGACAGTGGCCCATTACAGACATAGCTAATTCTTGCTTTCTTTTAGTGTGTTAGGGTTAAAATATGAGGTTCAAGCATCCCTAATTTTCTAGATTAATTGGAAAAGGGAAACCTGTGAAGCTTCTCCTATTTCCACAAAGTTGGACTGATTTCTGATTTCCTTTAAGCACCTAACTTTTAGTTCATGTAACTGTCCCTGGGTTTTGCTCATGGTGCATTTGTACACAGTCTTACTGATGTTATATAATAAACTGGTTTAATTTTGTACATGAATTTCCCTCTTACATGGTTGTGCAAAGAGAAATACCATGCACTCACCCTGCTGATGGGATAATCAGACCATTGACCTCTGGACTGTATGTTCTACCTTACTGCTTGAACCTGTGAGATGGATATTCCTTACACCACTTTATGTTATGCAAATCCATGTGCTGCCAAGGACAATATTACAGACATAATTTGCAGCACGAAAACAAAAAGGTGAAATCTCGAATGAGAGCTTTGTAATTGGAAATGGGGCCTTAGGTCCTTAAAAATATGGATTGTTAATGCAGAACAAGGTCGGTTCAGAGAATATGCCTGGTTCAGAGAGGGAGAAAACGGAACATCAAGTTATTACAAATCATGTCACAGAGAACTGTGAAAAGTGTATGTGCTTGATAGATTGCATGTGATTAGAATGAGGGCCTTAGGCACAGAAATCTAGCTACTAAATATCATTCTTTCTTTAGTTCTATTAATATAACTATCAAATCTTAGAGTAAACTTCATTTGTTAGGTGAATGACCCACGTGTCTCTTTTTCTTGGCTTTTTCACACATACAGAGGTTACTTATCATTACACATTATTAACTGGTGGGCAGGTTGTCACTCCCTCCATATTCACTCCCTGCTCATGCTCTTGCTCTGCTTTACTGTCAGCTAGCGAATGAAGAGTGACTGGCCAGAGGTATTAGTATGTGGGCTTAGTTTGTGTGCTCCACCCAAGAAGACTGGTAGATATTCAGGTCTGGGGTTTTTTAACAGCCCTCTCAACAAAATATAATTAAACAGGCTGCAAGTTGACAGGGCAGGGGTACTACTGAATGTATCTGAGGGGAAGCATGTCTATATTTGCACAAGACGGTGAACAGATTATAGGAAAAAATGATCAACAACATTTATTGGCAGACATCAACTGATCGATTTCCCCTATTTAATTCTGACAGGAGAGTTACTATTTTCCTCATTGGTTTCTTTTTACCTCCTGTTCTCTTATGTTTTCATTTCAGCACGGCCTACTGGCATCTCAGTCCCAGAAATACAGTTTTCTTCTGCCAATAACAAACATGCAAAGCAGAAATACTTCTCCTAATATGCTCCCTCTGGGAGCTGGAGTTTCTAGCTTCTGAAAAGGCACAGCTTTTGCTAGTCAAGGGAGATAGGGATATGCACTTTGCTCCTTTGATGCCATGCTCTGCCTAGATTTCTCTCACTAAATATTTGCAAGGCAATTCAAGAAGCTATAGGACCACTCACCACAACTGGAGTACTAGAGAGTAATAGAATTAAATCTCTTTAAATACTGAAGAAAGAGCTCAGCAGAGAAACTGTTTTGCTTTAATACTGTGTGAGTCACACAATGTTTAGTTTGGGTGTTGGATACATCATAGCATCTAAACCAAAAAGACAGCTGTAGAATGAGTGACAGATTAACAAAGACTGGAGAAGAATAGTACAGAAAAAGCCCCAGAATAACACAGAAAAAGCACCAGATTGATGTTGAGAAGGTAGAAAAACAGTGTTGCCAACAAGATTTTATTATAAATCTTGGTGTATGTGGTAGGGTTTTATTCTAAAAACTCCAGTTGTGGCATCAAAAAATAACAAAAGAAGATCGGGTTTCATTTATAATTAAAACATCCATAGCCCTCATGGGAAAAAGCTGAAAAACATGACCAAAAGGTATCCCTTGGAAATCAAAATGGAAAAATAAAGAACTCAGATCTTTTATTTTATTTTAGAATTTACCCCACCATGAGTTATACTCAATTTCTATACACTGTTGGCCTTTCACCCCTAAATATTTCTGCCTGATGGCAGAAACAGACAAAGAACCATTCAGTTAAAATAGAACTACAGATGTTTCAGAAACTGCAGCCATTCTATTTTGGCAGCAATACATAATCAGAATTTTCTGATTATGTCCCTTGTCACATTAAAATCCATAAACTAGAATGTGCACATGCTGATCCATATAATACACTCTCTCCCTTGGAGCTCATTTACTGAGGTCAACTTTCTCACATACTGCTTTCTCAATAAAGGAATATCACAGCAAAGCAAACTGCAATTATTAAAAAAAAAAAAGTACTTCCAGCCAGTCAGCTTATTCAACAAACGTGGAGAGACAGAGGTGTTTTTCCCCAGACCCAAAGAACCAGCAAGTCCCATCTCCTCCTAATTAAAGTCAGCAAAATTAACCCCTAATCACAGTTAGAAACTTGCCCTTTTTTTCCTAAGATCCTAAACCCTTACTTTCTTTGGCCCTTCACCAGCGTTCTGTAGTTTCACACACAGAGATGAGAACAATAGCATCATGAGACAGGGGAGCACGAAACCTCAACATTTCTATCAGCTATAGCAAACAATTAGGATTTTTCATCAATGAACCTTCAAAGATTCTGTAGCAGAAAAGAAGAAAACACCATGCTATAACAATCAGGAATAAAAAGTATTAAGCAGATAGAGTCTCCACAGGGACCTTTTCAAAGGGAAAATGTATTTCATTTGTGTAATAACTCCAGGATGAGCAATGTACTGGAGTCTAACCATTAAACACTTACACAGATCTTTCAGAAACTTACGGGTGCCTCTTTTATGAGAAAAGACAAGTGCCATTTGGCCTTTTTAGACACTTATAAAAATTCAGATAATTTTAAGCTATTTTAATGGCTGCCTGGCAATTTTATTAATGCACTCTCCTTCAATGTGATCCTGTTTCCTTCACAAAAAAGACTGACTCATAGCATGGATTTTTATACACACTAAGATGCATGTTGCTAATGCCTTCCTCCTGATTAGTAAGAAAACAAAGCCTATTATACTGACCAGAAGAAACAGAAAAATCTCTGCAGGGTTTAACACAAACAGTGTGTCAGCCCACAGAGATCCTGTCTCAAAATCATCTGGAAGCTTTAATGATTTACTCAGTGTAAACTGACAGACTGAACTACAGAACCTGCCCAGAATCAATTCTGTGGCTCAAATCCTGGCTTGAGGCACAGGTGACAATGAATTTTAAATTTTAATCTTGGCAACAACTGAATATTTTACATCATCACAAAATGAGCACCCATAAAAAGCACAATCTTTGCAGAAGGAGAGTCAAGGGCTATGACAGGTATAGTTTATTAAAACAGAGCTTCACTGATAGAGCCAAATTCAGGGAAATTTATACAGCACCTGCTGACTCTGCCTGACTCTCACCAGTGCCATTAGCATCTCACTTTCTGGCACACTAAGTTCACACAGAAATGAAAAGTTATGTATGCATTTGACATTACAACTTCACGCATAAAATTTCTTGTAGGAATATAATTACTAAATCCACCAAACAAGATGTTTAATTCCATGATGGTCGTGATTTCCGTATCAATGTTTTTTGTTTGTTTGTTTGGTCTTTCTTTTCTGAAGAAGATGCAAAAATAGTACTAACCTAGATTGTTACCTCAGGCATTCTCAGAGCAATATGCCAAATCACCCACCATACTGAGTGTTTGCAAATTTTAAGTTTGGGATTGACTATGTGCCAGTCCCTCTTCAGCTGTGGGCACTTGATCCTGCACCAAAATTGCTGTTGACCTTTTCTGGTATTTATGATGTCAATATGGATTTTTATCATTGTTTGAGCTCCTGACACAAAGCAAACAGCTCCTATAGCATCTTTTTATTCATGCAAAGTAAGAATATGTGAATCTCAGTCTTGCTATCAAGTTCGCCATTTCTCCTTCTTGTGTGCTCATTTAATGAAGACAGCTGACTCTTCCTTATTACCTTCATCAGCTTTCCAGAGCAGACTTAATTGCCCAGATGTACACTAATTGTACCTTCTATTCTTATATTGTAGCTTCATATTCTCTTAATATATAAGTAGAGTTATTTGAAATGCACTAGTCATGTACTATCCAGTTTCTATTGTTTAAAAGCACTTCAAATACTCATTATGCCAGCTAGTTGGATTGTGAGACTAACATGCAGTAGTAGTAAGACATCACTGTTCAATATAGCCTCTGAGTTTTGACGTGTACTTAGAAATACTATAATGCCCTTTGATGCAGCGTTCAATTTAACAAAGAGCTCCTCAACACTGATCTCTACAGGGATTATTCAGGTCTCATTTGTGAGTCTCAGCTGTGACTCATACATAGCAGTGGCCTAAAGGAACCAGGCAGACACAAGAATTGTCACCTGACCCTAGGTTAAGCACAAAGACAATCCCTTGCTATATTTATACAGAGAGCACCCATCACAAAGAGGTTGTGATCCCAACTGAAACTGCAACCTGTAACACAAATAATTATGACAGCTTTATAGTCAGGTCCCAAATAAATTCATAACACCATTTACAATGAATATTCTTGAGAATCCATATTTAACATACAGTTAAATTAAAAACCAGAAGTGTTAAAAAAAGAACCCACATTTCAGTACCAAGAGTTTGGGTGAGCAAGAACACTAAAACAATTAGCAGATGTGGCCTGTAAAAGAATTTTAAGATTGCTAGCACAGCCTTGGACTCATACTTTTCTCAGAAGAATCCGTACAATCATTTCTGCAATAAAAGCCTGGTTACACTAATCCTTGTTGAATGAAACACTTTGCAGCACTTCATCCAAGAATACACTATGATCTACAGTCCCCCTCCTTTGCCCTTAGGCTAGGTGCTTTCTGAAGTTTTGAACTGTCAAAATCCAGTGAAAGATGAATGGAGAGCATAATCAGTGTCAACCCAGTCATTGAAAACATGCATGACAGGTTATTTCACCAGACTGGTTGCAGACTCAGACCTTGAAGTCAATATTTTGGAGGTAGGCATCAGTCCCAGAGAAAGAGACTAGAGGAAGAGAAAACGATGCTAAAGCAGAAATGCCCAAATCCCAGCTGCAAAGCTGGATATGACTCTGCAAACCAGTAACTTAAATTTCAAAAGACATATTTATTCATAGAGATTGAAGCCTGCATATAAAAGGAACAATAATTATACAATCCTCATTGTATAGGAAAATTGTTAAATGTTACATTACTTGAGACACCGTTTCAGGCTATCAAAGAGAGGTACAAATTTCTCCCAAAGCCTAAGGTTGCCACTTCAAAGGAGAGATTTTCAAATTTCTGCACTCAGCTACAGAAAAGTTGGATCATTTATTGTAAGGAAATATGCAAAGAGCTTATCAGAAAAGGGCAGAAGAGCAATAATTTACAAAGAAATTCTACTCCCATTTTAAAATGTACAGAGCAAATGTAGTAGTACTTTACTACATAAAATATTAAGTTACTATGTAAGGGTCTGATCTTTTCAGCAACTCTTAAGATGACTGGTGGAAGAACCATTGCAGAACAAGGATTATGGATATTCCAGGTGCTATTTAAAACATATTATAGACCCTTCTTCACAGAAAGTTGGCCCTGGTTAAATCACACAACAGTCCTGAATCTAAGCCTCATCCAAGCATGGTGTCCTAGAAAAAAGAAATCTGAGCTACTGATCTCCCTTTGTCATTGTTTTTGTTGGGAAGAAAAATCTTCCTTAGAAAAGAAAGAATCAGGAACTCAGTACTTTCTAGAGTGCTGCAATTGAGGTTGCAATTTGTAAAAAGCTGTGCTGAACTGCCTCATTAGTTATCCGACAGCAACTCATAGACAGAAACTTTTGCCTTTCCTGCACTGATGTGAAACATTCTTCTCTTTGCTCAAAAAGCACCCTGGTGTAAGCAGGTTTATAATGTCAGCTTCTAGCCACCAACTGGGTGTTTAAACATTTCTAGAAGACCCAAAGGGTCTAAAGCTGTCCCTCAAGCTAGGACTGGGCATAGTGTCATGTTCCTTTGGAGAGTAGCCTTTCTTTATGTAATATTTCAACAAACATACTAGATTTTCCCAAAGAAATCTTCATAAACTTAGCTGGGACTTCTAAGAGAGAAATAAGGAAGAAATTAAAATACTAGTTTAGAAAGAAAAATCCTTTAGATGAATATGAGACAACCTTTGAATCTTTGGTAATGCTGGAAGGAGAAATAAAAAGACACTTGGGAAAAACTGAGAATCACCACATAATTTAAACCAAACTTTCACAAAGCAGTAAAAGAGTATCAGTATCTCTCTAACTTACTTGCCCTTCCTTCAATTTCCATTGAATCACAGGATGACCCAATCTTCCTAGACTGAAAAAGACCTTTATGTCCAACTGTTAAACTAACACTACTAAGTACACCACTAAATCTAAGTGCCGTATCTACGAAGCTTTTAAATATCCCCAGGGAAGGTGACACACCACTTCTTGGGCAGCCTCTTCCAACACTTGACAACCCTTTCCATGAAGAAATTTTTCCTAATATCCACTGCAACCCTCCTCTGGTACAAGTTGAGACCCTTCTTGTCCTACCACTTGTTACCTGGGAGGAAAGACTGATGCATATCTGGCTACAGCCTCCTTTCTGGTAGTCGTAGAGAGTGCTAAGGACCCCCTTGAGACCCCTTTTCTCCTGGCCAAACAAGCCC
Source organism: Pitta sordida (assembly GCA_013390025.1). NCBI lineage: Eukaryota > Metazoa > Chordata > Aves > Passeriformes > Pittidae > Pitta > Pitta sordida. Next base: position 12,012 of record WEKX01011761.1, read on the forward strand.
AGCTTCCTCAGGTACTTCTTATAGGACTTGTGCTCCAGGTTCTTCATCAGCTCTGTTGACCTTCTGCAGACATGCTCCAGCACTTCAATGTCCTTCTTGCAGTGAGTAGCCCAAAACTGGACACAGCACCCATGGTGCAGACTCACCAGTGCTGAGTGCAGGGGCAGAATCATGTCCCTGGTCCTGCTGGCCATACTATTTCTGGCACAAGTCAGGATGCTGTTGGCCTTCTTGGCCACCTAGGCACACAGTGACTCATGTTCAGCTGGCTGAACAGCATCTCCATGTTCTTTTCTATTGGGCAGTTTTCCAATCACTCTTCCTTAAGCCAGAAGCACTGCAAGGAGTAGTTGTGACCCAAATGCAGGGCCTGGCACTTCGCCTTGTTGAAACTCACAGAACTGGTTTTGGGCCATCAATCCAGCCTGTCCAGAACCTTCTGCAGAGCTTTAGTGTCCTCCATCAGATCAACACTTCCACTCAACTGCAAACTGACTAAGCACGTACTAGATCCCCTTGCCCAGAACACTGATGAAAATACCAAACCAAGCTGGCCCCAGTGCTGAACTCTGGGAGACATCACTAGTCACTGGATGCCAGGTATATTTAGCCCCACTCACCACCACTCACTGGGCCTGGCTATCCAGCCAGTTTTTTACCCAGGGGAGAGTGCACCCATCCAAGTCATGAACAGCCATTTTCTTCAGGAGATGGCTGTGGGAGACAATGTCGAAGACTTTAGTAAAGTTCAGGTAAACAACATCCACAACCTTTTCTTTCAGCCACTAAGCAGGTCACCTAGTTATAGAAAGAATCAGGCTGGTCAAGCAAGACCTCCCTCTCACAAACCCATGCTGATGGGGCCTGACTATGGTTGTCCTGTACATGCCACATGATGGCACTCAAGATGATCTGCTCCATGACCTTCCCTGACACCGAGGTCAGGCTGACATACCTGTAATTCCCTAGATCTTCCTTCTGACCCTTCTTGTAGAAGGGCATCACATTTGTTAACCTCCAGTCCACTGAGACCTTCCTGGTTAGGTGGGGCTGCTGACTGATTCAGTGGATCACCCCCTCTGGTTGGCTCCCTCACCAGCTGTGTCAGAAACATATCTCACACACACTCCAGGAACTTCCTGGACTATTTCCTGACCCCTTGGTTTTACTTCTAGCAGACATCTGGTCAGTTCAAGTCCGTCACAAGAGCAGGGGCTAATTGTGAGACTTCTTGCATCTGTTTACAGAATATTTAATCTGCTGCTTCATCCTGGCTGGGTGGTCTACAACAGACCATGATTACCTGCTTTGTTGGCTTTCCCTCTGATTCTTACCCATAAACACTCAACTCTATCATTACCATCACCGAGGTCATCTTTGGTAATGGAACTCCAGCCTGTGACACAGGCTGAAGAAGCCTGTGCCTGAACATTTTAATTTCTCTCTCCTCCCCAACATTTAGGATCCCAAATTCTCTCCTACCCTGGCTCAGCACCTGGGGCTATGGAATCAATTATTTTTTTGTGTATGACTGGCTGGGAGATGACTGGATGTAGGCACTGACCAATATATTGCCAGGATTTAAAAACTGTGGAGGAACAGGTCAGGTTCAGCTGGAATTTGAAAGACACAGTGGACAACTTACACAATTGTGTATCTGGGAGTTGTGGTATGTCTGTTATGAGGGCTGGCAGTAGCACATGAATTCTGTCTCAATGCGTAAGTTAGAGATTTTCACAGCTGTGATCAGATAACATTCTTGTCTAGCTCTATGGAGACTGACACTCATGTTTTCACTTCCATTAATTATTCTTCTCCATGCTTCCAAATTTTCTGTGTATTTTCTTTCAATCTTACATCTGCCTCTGCTCCTTGTTTCTACCTTTACAAGCAGTCTTTATGGTTGGTTTCATTTCCCTACTAAAAAAGCAAGGGATCTTCATTGAAATCAGCGCAGAAAATATAAGCAAGGAGATGATCCCTCACATTGTCTCAATTCAGATTTTGCTCTTTGACCATACAGTCCTCTATGCCCAAATTCAGTTTATATACATTTCTTTACCTGCTACATTATGCTAATAAACTATATTCACTAAAATATTACTAGAGTAACACACAGGGAGACAGTATAATAGCACGGCATTACTCCTTATACATAAATTTATGTTACTCGTGGCTGTCAAGGTATATGTTTACATCTAATTCAAGGTTTAGTGGAGGGAAAGGCTTGCTGAAGAGGTCTAAATCGTATCTGAAGAGGAGGAAAAACTTAATATTACTTAATGAAGAAAGTTTGTGAATAATTCAGTTAAGTAAAAGGTGACTGTTTCTGGCTTGCTGAAAGGACACCAGTGTATCCACAGAAGGGAAAGGAAACAAATGCACAGAGAAGTAAGCACTAGAACCCCGTCCTTGACTGTAGAGCTGAAGATAACAGGTCCTGCCCCTTAGCTGGGTACTGAGAAAGGCAAAGAGGCTTTGTGGATTGCAGCAGGGCATAAGTACAGTAAATGTGCTCTCTTTTCTGTCACCCTTCTAATGGAGCGACTCTAAATAATTAGAGTTTGCTTAGTCTGACTTCGTTGAGATGATTTTGAGAGAACTGATGAAATACACCAAGCTTACACTTTTACAGAGTTGTAGATCCTCAAACTAGGATGCTGGAATGCCTCTGCACTTACCAGAATTGCAGTACGTATTTTGTGGGCAAGAAGGAAACAATAGGGTGTGTCTCTGACTGTGAACAGTTGGCAACACTGGAACCTGGGAGAATTATATGGTTTTAACAGTGTGCTACCTAGGAAAGTGCCCTGTTGAGTGAGACAAGGTAGTGAGGAAATTTTTAGAGAAGACTCGATGAGGAGCTTAGTGACATGGTCTAGCTACGGGGTGAAGGGCTGGATGATCCTGGGTCCCTTTCGGCTCGGAGTGGCCTGCTACACTGTGAGGGAACTAGATTTGTGTTACCGCTCTGGGATGTGCTTTCGGTCTCTGTACGGGTGTTAGATGGTGAGTTGGACTAGATGATCCTTGTGGGTCCCTTCCAACTCATAATATTCTGTGAATCTGTGAATCTCCTTACAGGTTTACTCTGAAAGTCTCCTTTCTTGGTCAAACTATGAAGTCCACTTTCAAAAAGCTGTGGGAAATGGGGATAGTTGGAGAAAACTATGGATACTTAGAAACCAGAACCCTTGATCAACTCATTAAAACGAAAAAGCAGCAACTAATTTCTATTCACATGTGTAATTCTGTTCATTTCATCCTCCTCCCTGGTTCAAGAATGATCCTAACTTCATTAATTTTCAGGGGTAACATGGAAAATTTTACTAAAAATAAGAATCATTTTTTATTAATAAAAAAATAATAAAACCCAAGTTTGTCCAAGTATAGAATGCCAAGAGGAACTTGAATAACTACTTCTTGCTCATAATTCTGTATCACCTACTGTACTGTCAAACTCTCACCTGTTCCAAACAATCAGACCAGTAAAACAAACTACACAGATAATCAGTGTTGTCAATCTTTCTAGACAGAACATCATTGAGAAAAGAGCTCACAAAGACAACAATTACAGTCCAACACCAAAACCTAAAAGAGTGAAAATGTTTAGCAAACAACCCTTTCACCCCCTGTATTGTTTGTTTTAACATTTTCCCTCCCGCCTCAAATAAGTAAAAAAATCATTAAAATACCTTTGAACTTGTGAAAGACGGCCCAGAGCTCAGCAATGTCAGTGGCAAATGTAATGTCTGTGTCGAGGACAATTACTCGCTCAAGATTAGAAGGTAGAGTCTTAGTCAGAACCAACTTCATCAGCCCGTAAATTCCAGAGTAGTGTTTGTTGGGGATCCAAGACACTTCCGACTTGACAGGAAATGGGAAGAAGAAATAAATAATCTTCATTAGAGAGAAGAACTTTTCCTGATCCTAGTTTCTTATAATAATAGATGTCTGAGGTGGAAAGTCATCTAAAATACCGCTTCTAAAATTACTTCTGAAGCTCTGAAATATGCTACAGTTTCTGAAACCTTGGGGGGGGAAAAAGTTCTTTGAGGCAATCACTTTCCACAATATAATTAAAATTAGTTGAGCCTTTGAGATCTGGTACAATTCATTCTGAGACGCTCATGAATCCTGATAAAACTGAAATATATTTTTAATCTAAAACTGCAGGTGTATTGTATATTACTTTCATTTTCAGCGAAACCAAAACATTTTGTGTTTGCCATTCCCAGAATCTTCTGACTCTTGAGGCAAAATTAACAAATACACCTTTTTTCCTTTTACTTTTTATAGAGTTGGAGGTCAACATTTCAGAAGCCCATTCTTTTGGAATAATAGGCCAGAAAATGGCAAGAAAACTGTTTCTGACCAACTCAAATTTCCTTAAGCCTTACATCTTTAACTTAAAACTACTGACATCACACAGATGTGCTCAAAAATAGAGCAACTCACAAAATATTTTTAGTCACATTTTTTGTTTGTTACATATTGAAGTGGCAAATTCAAACATTTCTCACTTCTTCTGTGTGGGTTAAACAAAACATTTCTACAGCTTCTAAAATAAGTTGGGAGGCTAAACTCCATAATTCATTGTAGTATACGAGGATATTCCATGAGCTATGTTTAATTTTCTTTTGATGAGATTTGAGTTCTACAGCATCAAACTTCACCTCTGAAAGTGGAATATAGAAGTTCCTATTTCTCTGTCTGAAACTCCTCTTGTTTAATGTTTTAAAGGGCATGTATTACAGTTACCAGATTTTAAGTTTTCCCTTGAGTCATGCTCTCATTAACGTCAATTAATATTTTGTCTAGAGGGGACCCGAGCGAGACACATTATAGGACTCGTCCTGGAATGTTACATGTACTTTGGAGAAAGCAGGCAGCAACTGAGTGCATTCATAAAACTGAGAAGATTTACTCTGTTGTTTAACTATTTCATATCTATTCACTGGCATTGTAAAGTTTATTATATGAAAGAGCATTTGCAGAGAAGAAGTAATTTCCTCCAAAATCCTTAAAGAAAAGCTACCTGTAAGAGAGTGAGCTCCTAAAATTTATTTGAAGTTGGAAGCATGGTTGAAAAAAGGCTAATAATAGGTGCTTAGAGCACTTTTTAAAAAATATAAAGTAACAAGAACAGTTCCCTTTAAAATGGCACACAGCTTTCCTCTGTATTCTCAGGATCCCTATACCAGGGCAGAGCTTTCCTCCACTACTAAGTTTATTAAAAAGACTAATGAAAGTAGAGCAAATCTTTAAGGAAAAAGACAAAATTTTAAGGTGAAAGACAGGAAAAGCAGGTTATCATAAAACAAAGCAAAACCAGAAAGTGCAAACTGAGGTGTGAAGTTTTGTTTGGTTTCTCAAAACCACACTGCTCCCTAGAAATATATTCTATGGGTATAACAGAGAATTACAAATCCACACCCCCAAAACTCTAGTTATTTGTGGCCCTACCCCTTCCACATGGCAGCTTTAGGAATGGACCATTACATGAAGGTGTCAGCAAAGCAGTATCTACCTTGCTTTTGCAAACTACAATGTTCTGAATCTGCCACTTCACATCCTTGTGTAGACCAGTCATACTTGATCTGCTAAAAGACTTAGTCATTTTACAGACTTGTGTTTGTTTTTACCCACCCCTATGTTATTAATTTTGGATGGCACGTCCTTCATTGTACTAGTTCAAATGCAACATTTCTCCAGAAAAAACACTTAATATGCTTATGCAAATAAGCCTAATAAGGCAGTGGTTTAGATGTCACATGAGATAAGCAGGGAAGGTAAATGGTAACTGGAAAATTAAGTTACCTTCAAGGTGCAGTTACTCTCTTTGCCCTCAGAATTCCCAATATCTAACATCACGGTTCCTTCTGATCTGGCACATAGAAGCCAAAAGTCTGCCATTCTGAAGCCTGATGTCTGAAAGGATAACTTTTAAAAATTAAAGAAGCAGTCCTGTTCCAAGTGGTCCATCACAGCTGGCTAGCATGTGCTTGATTTGAGCATATACTGAAGCTTGGACTGTCAATTGGTCCAATTTATTTTTTATTTAAAGTTTCCTCTCCTGTCAAGCATATTTGACTAAGACATAAGCAGAGATACTAATTAGTCCCCAGCATAATTTCTTTATGGCTTTGCTATTCATAAATAAGAGATCCAAATTCACACAGAATATTCTGAGTTGGAAGGGACCCACAAGGATCATCGAGTCCAACTCTTAAACACCACCACTGCCTCCCTGGCAGGAACCAAACTCCCGGTCTCCCATGTGAGAGGTGGGGACACTCACCACTGTACTGGATTTTCATACTAAGGAAAATTCTTTATGCTACAGAACAGCACTGGGAAGGCTCACATTCTGATACTACATATAGTCTCACTAGAATAAACACAAGGGCACAGTATTTGAATAGGTGACTAGTTGTTGTCCTAGTTTTGGCCAGAACCGAGAGATTATTCTATACCACCTCATGTCATCCCAGAGGTGGAGGAGAAAGGGCTCCTTGGCTTCCAGTTGAAAAATGTGGTGGCCCTGTCCACTATTGTTCATTGTCTCAGGGTCTCATTTTTGCATGTGAACCACTGTCTCTTTTGTATAGTTTTGTAATTAATATTATTGCTGTTGCTGTTTATTTTATTTCATCAATGTTTCTAGTTAATTGTTCCTCAAAACATGATCTTCACCTTTTGTGCCTTCAATTCTCAACTCCATCCTGCCAGAACAGGAAAGGAGAAGTGAGCAAGCAATGTGTGGTTTGGGAGTCTCAGTGGGGACATTGAATTGGGGAATACCATTCCTAAACCCCAACAGTCATTAAAAAGTATCAGTCAGTTTAAGATAATCATGGTGGCCTTAGTCTGGAAAAAAATGATTGAAAAACTGTTGGAAAATTCTGCAACCTTCAAGCTTCAAGCTGTTCTCTTTGATATAACTTGTAACATTTAACCAATTTTTGGCTAAATACTTCTAATAAGTAAATAATAAATAATTTATAAATATTGTCTAAATACTTTCTGTAAGTCTTAGTACATTTTTTTTCTCTAGCCTATTTAAAATGGCCCATATATGCCATGTTTGTGAATCATCTGCTTTGCAAGCTACATAAGAGTTGCCTTCAGAGAACAAATATTCCCAGAAGATACATGAGGAAGAGAATAAAGTAGAGTTTGTAGATGAAGAAAGCACAACAAAATAGTGCAGCAGAAAAAGCACACCTTGGATCTCTTGCTATCAAAATCTAGATCTTTGTTCATGTGAAGAGAGTAAAGGCATTGAGCTGGTGCTGACAGTGATACTTTTAAGTAAGTTAAGTTAAATACAGTCGGCCCTCTTGCACTTCGCAAGAGGCCCGTATTGCAGCTTCACATCTAAGTGGCATGATTTTTTTTGTGATGAAGAAGACCCCTTTTCACAACTGCACATGCGCAACTTGCCGCTGTGGCGGTGGCGGCGCAGCTGCCCATGCCGTTCTGCAGGTGGCAGCTCCACTTCGCCAACTCCCTGGCATGGTCACCATGGCAACCGATACACAGCACCACAGTGCCGAAACAGCACCGGGGAGCCGTCTGCGGGGCAAATATGCATATTAATTAGCTGCCATTCAATGCGGAAGTAGGGCTTCATGGAACCTGATTAAGACCACTGGTCTGCGATATAGGAGACTCAACTGTAGCATCTACTCATTAAAGGTCTTTCATCAGAACCATCTTTATTCTTTCCCTAATGGAAGACTGAAAATACCTTGAATAATTGGAATTATTTAAATATAAAAATTACGTGCCCATGAGTCAGCATACTGATCACTCTGGTAAATGCCAGAGAAGTGGGAGCAGCAGCCTCCATGTCCAGGAATACTTTACCGGCTAGTTGTCTCCAACTATGCTCTATCTAGGGAAAACCTGACTAAAACACAGGTTTTGTACACAACATAACTCAACTTCCTCACAATTGCGATCAGTGTATAAATGTTATTAGAGCTAGCACAAGTGCCATTTTAAAAAGAGAAGTCTGATACAGGTATACAGCTTAAAATCAAGTTTCTCTGTTTCCCTGACTGAGAAAGTGAAAAATTGGGGTTCCTTCCCTGGTTGTGAACAAATTGTATAGTGACTACATTCCCAAGTATATTTTACTTTGGTTACCTACAAATTGTGATCACAAAGCACAACTCTTGTACTAAGTTGTTACAAATACATTCAGCCAGTCTTAGACTCACACACTAATTCTTCAGGGAATTGTGTGATTTTTAATTTTTTAAAAATTTTAATACACTATTTTCCCCCCCAAACAGATGATAAGAACACTTGTCCAGGCTTCCCAGGTCAATACTGATTGCACTGTAGCTGAAAGTGAAATACTGTATCTGTACAAGGGCAGGTCACCTGAGCCTGATTTACAGGGATGGAGACTAGGTCTTGTAGACTCACGAGAAAGCAAATTTTGTACCAACATGAATAGAAGGACAGTGACCAAGAAGGAAGGACAAACAACTTAGGGTGTCGTTATCCTGACAGAACAAGAGTCCACTGAGCTCAGTAGCTGGCATCTGATAGTTGATGGTTGCAGTTGCCTATTGAAGAATAAAAACTTAGGGAAATCCTACAGCAATAACGGGCCCATATATATTCCCACCCTGCAGCAATTTGCAACAGATCTTGGAGCTAGAAGTGGTCTTTTTTTTATTTATAGTTTTTGATGGATTTTATTTTCCATGGATTAGGTTGGTTTTTGAAATCCTATAATTTTCAGCAACCACAACATCCTGCTGCAATGTGCCACAGCTTCTTTACAACTCCTGTTTCTTTTGACCCAGCTATCTACCAGTTCAGTTTGTGCCACATTTGTGTTTGCAGATCTACCAGAACAGCAAACATGATTATCCAGAACCTATCCCCGTACACGTACAGTTAGGATCCTTTTCTCTCATGTGTCTTACTCTGCATCTATTAACAGCTGCCACCTGATCTTCATCAGGAAAAAGACAAAGAATACAGCTCACGGGAAGATGAATGTCGAAGCAGGGTGCAGGCTGGGTGTCTCTTGTAAGCACAAGTGTGGAAAACAGCACAGCAAATGCTCTTGTTAAGTGAGGAGAAAAATATATTTTGGAGTTAGGTGCCAGGATGAGATATTTCAATACTTGTTAGAATTCTAATTCATTAAATTCAATTATTATTACATTTCTATTTAAAGCTCATGCTTTTAAAGATTATCAATCTTATACATTGAGATACTAGATTGCAAAAATGATTTTGCTGCACTCACCCTTCTCTTTCCAACATGACTAAAATCATGATAAACAGAGCAGTAAGATGCAGAACATGAAAAGAGACAATGTATTTGCTGCCTTACCCTAGTGCTGGTTTATAAATACACAGATTGGAGCATAAAAACTGTACCAGGCACAAAAGCAGAGGAAAGCTAAACTAAGATTCTGTAGGACTGTACATGTTTTTCTCATTATTTACCATCTTCTCTGAAGTACTAGAGGTCGACAAAAAACCTAACAACCTGGTTTGCTATGTGCTTCTTGGATTAGGAGGTGAAATATCAAAAAAATTACCATTAAAAAGTACCATCAAAAAAAAGTTCCCAAAAGGTTAGCTAGCAACTGCATAAACTTAAGATTGTATTTCCCTTCTAAATGCAACTTTTTCCCAGTTAACCAGATCTGATTACCTCCCTACCAGAAGAAAATCTGTTCTGATTTTTCCTGATTATTAGGTTGTATTCCATATAGCGTCACAGAATCTCAGAAGGAGGTGAGAAGGGACCTCTGGAGTCATCTGGTCCAAACTCCCTCTGGCAAGCACAGTCACCTAGAGCCAGTTGCACAGGACTGTGTCCAGATAGTTTTTAACTATGTCCATGGATGCAGACTCCACAATCTCACTGGGCAAACCTGCATCAGTCACCATCCCAGCAGGAAAGTGTTCCCTGAGGGTCCCTCCTGTATCTCAGTTTACGCCCATTTTGTTCTGTCATTGGGCACATACAAAAATAGTCTAGCTCCTTCTTCACACCCTCTCTCCAAGTCTTTCTATACATTGATGAGATCCTTCTCCAAGCCTTCTCTTCTCTGGGCTGAGCAGTCCCAGCTTGCTCTCTTTTCCTGGTATGTCAGGTGCTCCAGTGCTTTCATCATCTTAGTTGCCCTTGGCTGGGGGGTGTAGGGCTGGATGACCCTGGACCCCTTCCGGCTCGGAGTGGCCTGCTAGACTGTGAGGGATCTAGGTGGTGTTACACTCTGGGATGTGCTCTCGGACTCTGTACGGGTGTTAGATGGTGAGTTGGACTAGATGATCCTTGTGGGTCCCTTCCAACTCATAATATTCTGTGTGATTCTGTGATTCTCCACTATTTTCATGTCTCTCTTGTACAGAGGTGCCCAGAACTGGACTCAACGCTCCATGTGTGGCCTCATCAGTGCTGAGCAGAGTGGAAGGATCACCTCCCTCAACATGCTGTTAATATTTTGTCTAATGCAGTCCAGGATATCACTAGTCTTTGTGTTATGGTTTAGGGGGTTTTCTGCTGCTCTGGTAGCGAGGGGGTTAACAGCTCCGTTCTTGCCTGAGCTTTCCGTGCTGCCAGGGCCTTCAAGGTTACAGATAAAGGCGTCTCTGCCGAATAACATACTTGGGAGAGAAGAAAAAAAAGTTCAGTAGTAAGATGTAGTGTGCCAGCTCAGAACCTGCGTCGGGAGGCTGAGAGATTTGAAGGCCCCCAGGCCTACGAGAGAAGGGGTAGAGATGTTCTTCCAGGCATCCCGCTGCTGCTTGTGAATTGGACTGACCATGGTGAAAACCTATGGACCAAAGAGAGAGAACCAGGACCGCAGAATCCGTCTAAGCATCAAGACTGAAGATGGAGAGGTAAAAACTGGACAACACTGCTGATGTGTTGGAGCCCAGAGACAGAAACTTGGAGCTAGCTGAGAGCTCCGCAGAAATCCCTGGACAGACTTTTTTTGGGCATTGTTATAGTATTTGTGTACTTTTGGGATGGGCTCATTATGAAGCAGAAAAGCCAGTACTTAAAAGCTGCAATCCTGGCTGTGACTTCTGGACAACAGAGAATTTTTCAGAAGAACTGTCGTCCTCAGGTCGAGATCTCACTTGGGAGTGGTCATGAAAGACCTTTCCCTCTTGTGAGAGAGAGAGAACTTTATGGAGGGGCAGAGAGATGGTTCCTACCCTGGATCTGATCAGAAATACCAACTTGCCTGGTTTACCCCTACCCTGTGTTCCCCCTTTTTCTCCTGGTGGAAAAGGGAATATTACATCTATTGTAAGAGAAGGAGGGGTGGGGGGAGAAAGGTTGCCTTCTAAATGATGCTTCCCTTGCAGTTCTGAGCTTGTTAGTTAGAAAATAAACCCTTTATGTTCTTTATTTATAGTTTTGCCTTGCTTCTTTTGCCTGTGACCAGTTTTATTTTATTTTCCAGTTTTATTTTCCAGTTTGTTTTTTTAGTTTTCTCCTTCAGGAGAAGTTGGGGTGGGCCTCTGGCATCTAGCCAGGGTCAAACCACGACACTTTGTTGCAAGTGCACATTCCTGGCTCATGTTCAACCAGGTGTCTGCCAGGACCCCCAAGTCCAAGCTGCTTTCCAGCTGGGTAGCCTTCAGCATGTACTGGTACACGGGGTAGTTCTCAAGTGCATTTCAGACCCTCTTACCTGTTAAATAGTATTTTTTCTTTCATTTTCTTAACAAAATTCCTCAATGACCCACAGAATATATAGAACCATAGTATTCCCCGAGCTACAAGAAGTGCTTCTTGTTCAGCACGATAAGATGGAATTTCGGCTGATGAAATGTTTTCCCTGGCAGCATGTCCTTAAACACTTTACTCTGGAAAAATGCAACCTTCAATACCATATTGATTTTGTCACTACATTCACTGCGACTTCCTAGATATGCTTGGAAAAAAAAAAAATCAATCAAAATAATCCACGGCTATGACATAGTATCCCCACATCACTCCAAATAAAATACACTCTTGTTGTTCAGCTGACTTCACAAAAGCACCACTAAGGCCTGCAGGTCAGATTGGTCTGCAGGTCAGATTGGCTGGGTTGATGCACCAGTCTGAGAAACAGCAAGTCTGGAGGCAGAAGGTGCCACTTGCATGTACTCCCACCCTCTCAGAGTCCGGCTAATAAATGGGATCAAATAGAACCAAATCCCACACACCTACACTTAATGACTGCAGATTCCCTTTGCTGGGGAAGGAAACGGCCAGCAGCAAATAGAAATCAGAAAACAGAAAATCCTGGGAAAAGCTAAAAAGGCAGTCTGTAGATTTTGTCTCTTCAGAGCTTTGATGCCAGGTTTTGCCATTAAAAAAATCTGGTATCTAGAATATACTGATGAAAATAGAGAGACGTGAACTAGGCTTTGTGGTGAATGACTTGATGGAAATGTGAGTATCCAAAAACATTCATCATCTACTTGCTTCAGCTTCAACACAGGCACTATCTTCCTGAAGACCTTACAGCAGGATGGATCACTGCGAAGGAAAACCAGCCAAATTCTTCAGTTGCTGCTGGCTTCAGGAGCTGTTACAAATGTCCCAGGCATGGGAAACAGCTTTGGAAATTCTGATGGGTGAATTGGATAACAATAAAATTTGCTGTTTCCTCAAGATTGGATAAATAACGCTCTAGACATAGTTGCTAACTTGTTTTCACAGCCTTCTCATTACTTGCTTAGTGCTTTGCTGAGACTACTACACTACTCACACTAGAAGTAGTAAGATATCTTGATTTTAAATTCGTATGATATTTATTTAAGGGCTTTCATGTTGTTTCTAAACTGGAGGGAAACACTGCCACCATTTTAATGACAACTATATAACTAAGGGAGTTTTTTGCAACATGAAGCACAAAAAGAGAGGGTAAACAAACAAAACTGGTTTTCTGGCACAGGACAGAAATTTTGCTTCATGAACAGTTATCCTTATCACTGTTTTTCACACAGGCAAAGCTCTATCTTTGTGAATCTTCACCTGTGGTGAATATTTACCATACCTTTTCCCACATTCCTGAAACTTGAGACACAATTCCAGCAGCATGAGCACAGATGAGGATTAATGCCAGGACAGTCCTTCCCATTTCACATTGACTATACCTCACAATATCTACATTCTTTGCAGGGACATATGTGATCCCCTTTCTCACTGTCTTGCTTCCAAAAGAGCAGTATCAATGTCTTGTTGCTGAGACCGAGTTAACTGAGAAAGGAGAATATCAAGTTAACCTTTAAATATGGCTGTAACATTCATGCTTGTCTTTGGAATGCTGTATTTCTATCTAACAGATAATAATAATAAAAAAAAAAATCTGAAATGAGAGAGAGCTAAATTCCAAGTCACTAAAGTCACCTGCAATAGATTTCCTCATGAGGAAAGCCAAAAAAATCTCCTTGCATCTCACATTCAGAAAATCATTGCCTTTGCTCCATCCTTGTCAGGTATTCATCAAACCATAACAGAAGAGACTTATTTAAATGAAAACAGTCTCTTCTGCTAATGTTTGCTGGAAAACTTGTAACTTCAACATTGAATTAAACTTTTTCTCGGGTGAGTCACTGGTTTCAATTCTACTGATATTCCCCCCTTACCAAGTCCTTACTATTTATACGAATGGTTGTCAAGGAAACCAAAAATCCAGCAAAGCTGGGTAACTTTTCTAGATTCTGAAATTCTGGTGCCTCAGTATTTTAAGAAATAATAACTCACACTAAGAAACAACTGTAAAGAGATGGGAATTTATACATTTTTTGCTAATTTTTTTTCTATTTCTGCTGGCCTTTCCTGCTGTTGTTCTTACTCATCACAAAAGCTCTGGTGACTTTAATAGAATTCTGCCTCATCTTTCACTTTAAGAAACAGATGGTATCTCCACACATACATGCAACAATTCTGGATACAAATACCAATGAGCAAAAAGGTTGAGATAGAAATGGATGATTATCTGAATCTTTCGGTCCTGGATAATGTAGAGCAAATGCACAAACTGTGGAGCAAGCCATAACTGGAAAGGAAGATTAGATATTAAAAAAGAAAGAACAAACAAAACCTCCCAAATCAGCATCAGCATACAGCAAAGGAGAATAACTGCAAATTAATTCTCATCTCTGCAGCAAAGTCCATAACACAGTCTGACTGATGCTGAGGACTTTTTTTCTTCTTTTTTCTTGCTTTCCAAATCTCTCACCAATACACACATGCATAAAGGGCAGACAAGTGAGAAAAACCTGATTTAAAGATGCGTCTTCAAAACAATTTCCTTAATAATAAAATTAACTGAGGGTACCAAGAGCTAATCCAAACCAAGCATGGAACCAACATGCTTTATATGGATGAAACTGCACATTATTATATATAAAGTAAAATTAATGGAGGTGTTTTTTTCAACAAAACCCTCTTTTTCTGAAAAGAAATGACCAGACGATATTTCACTTACTGGGATCTTTGAGGATTATCTCTCTCCCCTTAGGTATTTGGCTGGCTTTCCTCCCACCTTGCTTAGCCCCTTAAAAATCAAATGGCCGGTTTCATTTGAGTCCTTTTCTTTACCCTCACTTGAGACACTGTAAATTTTCTCCACTGTTTCTTGCTGTCTCAAAAATGCTGAACAGAAAAGTCTGGCTAGGCTCAGTTAATGCTGTCTCTAGCTCCACTGGGGCCTTTGGCCTCAACTACAGCTGTTTTCAGCAGAGCAGTCAAGGATGGAGGACCTAAAACATCCCAAGAGAGGTCAGTGAGAACCAGCCAAACACCAGCCTCCCAGTCATACTTTTCCAGAAGAAGTAAAAGTGCCAGCCTTTCCTAGAAGATAAGATAAAGCCTCTGTTTTCTTTTTTTTTCCTTCCCATCAGTGAATGAGTATAAAGAGACACACAAGCAGACTAGATAAAATGGCAGGAAGCCAGAACTTTCTGCTAAAAGCTGACTGACAGGTAGATCTGGCTAGAATTTGCCCAGTGGTGAAAAGTAACTCATGGCTGCCCTTCTCATTTCATCTGTTTGGAAAGATAAGAAAGATCAATTGCCCACTGTAATTGCTAGTGAACTCAATCAACGAGCTCTTTGTATTAATCCATCAGGGAAGATACAAATCCAGGAAAATATTATCATTGTCAGCTTTTCAACTTCATTAACTATGCAAATACATGCATGGTAGCTACAGCCATTTTGTGTTCTCAAAAATTTCCATGCAGCTCTTGGGGTCAAAGTTCAGAGGCATTCAACTGATATTTGCATGATGTCAGGATATTAAACAGGTGTCATCAAGATGCACTTTTCAGAATAAAGAGCAACCCTATATCCTGCATAAATACATGTTATGTTGGATAGCAAACAGCCTCAGCTCAGTGACAATTTATCTGAAATGGGATTTTTTTCCTACTGGAAAATATGTGCAAGAGTCCATTTTTAAGGATGATGAAAGAAGGCTGCAGAGCACTTATAGTGACTATTGCTAACCAAGTAAGGCCTGAAGGCCTAAAATATGAGTTATAATGTGCAAAAAGCCCCCCAAACAAATCCCCCCAAATTGAGGGAATTATTTCTCACCTGCTTAAGACTGAAAGATCTCATCCTGTTTGTATCCATACAAAACCATTTCAGTGCAACAGAGTTGGAGAAAAAAGAATCATAGAATATCTCAACTTGGAAGGACCCATAAGGATCATCGATTTCACCTCCCTGCTTCTCACAGGACTATCTAAAACTAAACTGTATGTCTTAGAGTTTCGTTCAGATACTTGAACTCTGTCAGCTGGGTCTTACAACTAGAGTTCAAGAGCTTGGCGCCTGGAGAGCCTATTCCAGTGACCAACTACCCTCTCAGTGAAGAGCCGTTTCCTGATGTCCTAGGATGACTTGTGGAAAGGATGTAGGAATGTAGCTTCCATCAGACCTCTGACATCCTAATAGGAAGTCAAAATATAGCAAATACATACGAGAAAAAGGATTACTTCTTCTACTCAGAAGGAAATCTCTACCTATAATCCGGCATCTCACCACAAAAAACACCTCTGTTCAGACCTAAACTTTTACGTTTTCTGCCTTTAGAGTAAGAATGGCAAAACTTCAACGGTTGAAAATGCTGCATCAAAAAAGAGACCATTGGTAAGTCAAACACACATCCAGCTAGTGGAATAAATGCTATATCCCATAAAGAACTATTAGTTCTCTTATTTTCAGCAAAAGCAAATAATTTGCAGGAAAACAAATCATCCTCCATCCTGCAGGGTTGGAGGCCAGGTGAGTGGAACTTCTTATATCGCAATTATTGCCCCAAGAGAACAAAAATTACATGAAACAGTATTCTTTCCTCCAATGGTAAGTATTTTAATAGATCAAAACTCCTGGGGACTAAAAAGCTCCAGGAATACAACTGGAATAAAAAAAATAATAAAGGGTAAAATACATTACAATTATGAACAAGAAAAACTAACAACCTAATACAATAAGCAGTGAATGCAATTCGGGGGAAAGTGTTCTTTTTTTTGTTATTAGAAAGAGGTAAGATATTTCTCAAACAATGCAGCACTAACTAGAAAAACAATCCTAAGAAAATAAAGGCATTATTAGGAAAGCTGGGCTCCTTCAAAGCAAGAAATACTGAACTTTTAAGTTCATGACACCAGTCTAGCTTATTGTTTGGTTCTGGTTAAACATTTTCAAATGCTTCAGAAAACACTGAATTTGCATTCGTAGTGTTAAAAGGAAGTGTCCATGTATCAGACATGTATCTCTTGCACTTCTTGAAACGTGATGAACAGGCTAAGAGCACTAGTGTAACCCTAATTCCATGTAATCTTGCAGTTTCACCCTAAAGCCCATCACACAAAAATGCTGGCAGATAAACAGGTGAACACAGTTCCTAAATGGCTCATTAAAACAATACCAGATGAAACTATTTTATAGGCTTTCATCCATGTCAGTTAAAACCCGTGGATTCAGCTGCAAAAGGGGTTAAACCTGAAGTAATGGAGGAGTACATGGGAATATGAGCAGGCGATCAAAACGCTACTCGGTTTTCATCTTTGTTTTTTGAAATGGGTGAGATCCGGACACCATCAACTTAAAGAATTAAACTTTTGCAGGATTAAGTCAGTTTGAACTGGAAAGTGGCGTCTAAGAGAAATGAAATTTCGTAATTTAAATGTTCTCATGTTCACAATTTAAATGTTCTCACATCAAGTTGACTCAAGCCAAGTTACCATCAGTGGCATTTCAATAACCACAAAAAATATCTCAAAAATTTGCAGGATTAAGTCAGTCTGACCTGAAGAGTAATAACTCCACTAACAGAAATAAAATTTCCCAACTAAGTAGTTCAAATATTCTCATATCAAGTTGACTCAAAAAGTGGTATCATCAGTAGCATATCATTAATAATGTTATTATATAATTGAATAAAGCACTCAAACTCCAAAT
>WEKX01011761.1:29525-70591 GCA_013390025.1 Pitta sordida
AAGACCTGAGGAGAATGACTTCACTGTGTCTTGGTGCTAAGTCAGGATCACAGCATGGCTTGTCATTTCCAGTGCTGCAAAAAAGTGTCATAGAAAAAAGTGCGCCCAGATAACATAAACATCATTTTTCACCACAAGAATGACTATTTCAGCTCTAGTCCTTCAGAATACTTTGTGCCTACAATGCCTGCTGAACTGCTCTGTGGGAAGTAGCTCACATCTGAAATACCGGGCAATGTTCTCCTGAATTTCATTTGTCTCCCAGAAACAAGCCAACACCAAGTACTTTACAAATGACAAATTCTAACAATTTCAGCTCCCTGGTGGTGAATCAAGAATATTCTTGGAGTCCTTTCAGCCTGCTATCCAGCTTATCAATCAGATATGCAAACACATGTACATCAGTTCTTTGTTAATCTAAAAGCAAGACTCACTAAACATTTTAGTAAGAGGCTCACATGAATACTGATCCTGACTAGGAATGCCCTGAACAGTCACTGCTGTTCTTCTATCAGTAATTAAATACCCTCTGATAGACAGGTTCCTTGTGAGAAGACATTAAGATCTTAAAAAATGTTAAGATCTAAAACCACTTAAGATCTAGTCATGGTAAGTCTTCCCAGCTTTTTATCTGCCAGTACCAAGAAAAGAAATTATGTTTGAGCACAAGATGACCACTAACTCTCCCCAGCAAGTACAGGTGACATATAACCTATACCCCTCATGCAGATCGAAGTGTTAAAACAACTTCTGCATGTCCAAGGTTAGGACAGCAAAATGCTTTCATTTCTCATGTATGGATACTGCTCTAAGAAAGCAGTTGCTGTAATGGGGATGCATAGTACAAAAAAGGCATTGAATCTTTTTTTTTTCAGGGCACATTTTGAAATTTTTTTCAAACTCAATGATTTTTTGAAAATCTCTTGTGCATTTATTCATCTTTCTCTCACTCTCTGCCAAAATTGCCTTCCCTAGAGGTGCAGCACGTGTTGCTGCAATGAGCCATGTTTAAGAAGCTGAATGCCCAAGAGACATCCTTACTATTGAAATGTCACGGTCAGCTCCTATGATACAAATGTGGATGATGTAAGTGGAAGGGAGTTGGCTCCTTGTTCCTTACTTCACATATGTTACAAAAAGCAGCTACCCTGGCTTTCTGGTGGATGTAGTACGACTGTACTGCTTTTCCCTAGAATCAAGAAAAAGGTGGAGCTACAGAGAAGCCCATGACAATCAGAAATAAGTTAAAAACTAAAAAAGAACTCTAATGCTTTTTCAAAGCACTATCAACAATAGGAAAGTATAAAGGCTTTGCAAAGCCAGGCACGAGGCATTTTTTTGGAACAGCACAGTATAACACAGCAGGCAGACAGGGACCCCTGAATGAAGCCCAGGAAATACCTTTTTGTGTCACACCGGTCTTCATCCCAGTACACCAAATTTTTACAGTCCAAAATCTCACATTAACCGACAACACTTGTAAATCTAAAGAGAAATTAGATAAAAATCTGCAAAAAGTTACTCCATGTTTGGCGTCTTGCCTCCCTCCACAGACAAAGTCAGATGTGAGGCTGCTCATGAAAGCTAGATCTCACTAAACAACAACTGCTAGAAGTCAGAAATGGGACCAGGATCAGATACTGATCAGACTCACTGCTTTCCACAGCACTTTTTCCATGACCACCTGTTTAGAACAGGCAGAATTTCAAGACCCAGTTTGATTTTATGTAAAATTACTTTCTTCATATTCTAGGTCTGAATAATAATAGAAAACACATCTAATAATCTGTAATGTTGCGTGGCTGTTTTTTGGTGCAGAAGAGGGACTGGGAGGGCAGAGGAAGTACTGCATAGGCTACTCAGTCTGCATGGATAGATTCTGACCACTTCACAAAGGTTCCACTGTGCTGGGGAGTTTGAATTGCTGTCTGTTTCTTGGTGGATACTCATTTCCTCCCAAACAATCTGAAGGAAAATAACTTGGCTTACAAAACCTGGTCTGTTAATGTCCAGTCATCTGTACTGAAAACCATGGATAAAAGACCCTGTTCTTAATATGGTGGCATTGTGTCACAACCTGAAGCATATTTTATCACCCGAGACTTCACGTCTCTAGTATTAAATATGTTCATTAGCAAATACACAGTCTCAATTATTATGTGGAAATTCAAATCTAAAACTAAGCCATGCAAGTTACAAAAGTCTCTACAATGTTTTGATTACAGATTTTGGTTTTCAAAATCTTAAATTTCCGTATTTTAAAACAACTAAAGAGAAGGGGAAAGGGCAGGAAGAAACAGCAGTCTATGTCCACTATTTCATTGACATTCAGCAGGCCATTTTGCAGAAAGACTGGTGAAATACATGAGCATTGCAAACCCACCATAACACAGGACAATATTTGATCAAAACCTTGCTGCTGTAGAAACACTTTAATTGAATACTTACCACTGTGTAAATGAATGCAAACATAAACTGATACTGTTTCTCATTTTGTATTGCATTAATAGCAATTAGTTCTTTTATACGAAGTAGAAAAGAAAGGAAGGAAAGTAATGTACTTCTGCTTTATGACTTTGTGTTTGCCTCTGAGGTATACAGTGAACCTCTTAACAGATAAAAAATCATGCACTGCCCTTGAACAATATATAAGCTGCATGCAGTGCAATGCAAATACAGTCTAGCCATTATAAGATGTGATAGTTAGATGTTAGCCATTCTTACTGTAAAATAAACTGTTAGGGATGACTACTTCTGCAACATTTAATCAAACTGCTTGACCAGGAAAATGTCAGCATTCAGGACAATGCTGGGCAATTTTGTTGTTCAAGGCTTTATCAACACTGCTATTGTGGTCACCCTCTGCAGTTGGTGTGAAAAATACTAAGCTAATAATCTGTTCATCAAATACACTCTCATGTCTTCCCAACTGTCAATCAGGTCCCTCTTTCCCATGTTCGGCAGGTGGTATCTGCCATTCTGTTGGAAGTATCTGCTTGACCATGGTTCCAAAACTGGTATATGGCAATACACAATGCATACAGCCCTATCTATGCTATTATTCATTGCAAAGGCTTCTGCTGGTAGCCAAAGATTTCATGGCATTTGAGCTTTTGGTGTAATTTGCTGCAAAGACATTTACAAACAGAGTGTACTTTAAAACAGGCAACATCATTGGGATAGTGACTTAGAATAATTCTTGCATGGACAATACAATGTGGACAGAACACTTGGTTGCCCTCTGGATGGTAAAGAGAGTCTCCACAGTAAGAGTTCTTGCAGGGTCATCTCAGTTGGTTTAGGGGAGACTTCCAAAGATACAAGTTTCTGTCCAACTTTTGTAATCCAGTTGTCCTACATGACTACTGCAAGATATACAGAATGCATCACTAGAGATTATCTCAACCTATATAGAAAATATTTCCTAACTATCTTAAATACGTACAAAAGATTGTCCTACATGATCATTTTTACACATGCAGGAACTGTTTCTATTGATTGACTTTAATACAATTGATTGACTTTGCAGCAGGAACTGTCTGTGAATATCTGGGACAACCGGGTTCTTCATCCAGGATGTTAATCGACATGCTTAAGCATACAAATTGGTTTAGGCACAGCAGGGTATGCCTGGGAAATCTCAAGAACTGTCTGAAATTCCCACAGGGATAGCTCCTGTAACAAGCTGTCAAATACGTACTTTTTGTGCAGATGGCCAGCAGTTCAATCAATCATCTAGTTTCAACTTGGTCTTCTGTCTCAAACCAGTCCTTTCTCTCTATGCAGACAACAAACCTGAGAGTTCCTGGACCACTACAGGAATTTCAGTCCATTGGGAGTGCACACAGGCACAGCTCTGAGATCCAGCTACACTGCGATTATAGTTAAAGAATTAAATATTTTTTTTGTGTGTAGATCTCACAGCCCTTGTCCATCTATCTGTCCAAATGATGCCAATATCTGATCTAGTGAATTGCCCTCACACTTCAGATGGAAGTGGCTAAGAAGTGACTCATCTCAAGCTTAAGTAAAGGCCTAAAGTTAGGTGATCTTTATGACACATGTTATCCCAGCTTGGTTTTGGCTCTCTGGCTCACATCACTGTTTTTGATCGAATGCGCAGACTACAACATTTCTGATATGAAATCACCTAATGCAGCACTGATAGTCGGATTTGTGGTCTACCATTTCCAGGAACAGCAAAAGCTGGAATATTATCCATATATGCAGAAAAGCATGGAGTTTTTTGCATTTCACTTTCATGTCAAATGTTTATCTACTACAACAATCTATTCACCATCTCTAAATTCATAAATCAACTGCAGCAGTTTGTGGCCTAAACCACTTAAAGAAGATGGCTTTTCTGCTTTATCAGTGATGAAGAGACTAGGTTTATCTGGGCCATCAAGATTTACTCACACTCATTCTCCCTTCTGCCTTCTTCAGTCCATCTGATGTTGTCATCAGTGTGTCAGGCAACATCTGAGAAAAACTCAACTCATCTGTATTCCACCCATCACACATACAGTACTGCCTTATCAGCCATTCCCTCTGCTTTGGGGTAGTGCAGATCACAATGGGTTTAATGCCTAAACTTCCTTGTGAGTGAACTGACAAGAGATTCCATGTTGAACAATTAAGCGTAGAAGCCAAGTACTTATGCTGCATCTTCAACAGTTTGTTCAAGAGCGTCTTCATGTAAGACTGAACTGAAAAAAACCACAATATCCTGTAGCCTGATATTTGTAAGTCATAGCTTTAACAGGTCTTTTAGATCAATGTTTCACAGGTATGTTTTTTTCTTTTATTGTTCAAAGAAGAAAATTTTCAATTTTCAGTATTTTGTAGGTTGCATGGTTGTAATAGACCCATCTACTGCATTGGACCAAAGCTGAATAACATGACTAAAGTGATCATATAAAATTACCCTATATTGTCAAGTAACTTTCTAGTTTGTAGTCATAGCCATATGTGATCACATAAATTTGGAAGAGTTGTGTGTGGGCCACACTGAGTAGAACAAGAATGAAGTCTGTAGCTATGGAATAGTTCAATTACTGGCATCATTATCAGCTGCCCACACTTCAAGGATGCTTATTGCTGACTACTAACTGCATGTAGCAACTTTAGTTAACAGGAGAGAGTTCACAATCTCAACAGCTTGTAAGTCGAGGGAGAGTTTTTAAGCACCCTTCTATTTCTCTTGTGGCTACTGGCAAGGAGACAGGCCAAGTTATGTAGGGGGAGGTTAACGAGCATCTTAGTAGAAGTGGCTGTAAAAATCATCACACTAACTGGTTTGAAGAAATATATCCAGCAGACTCCCATCTCAATTGTGTCTGATCCTTTTCCTTGAAATGCTGTTATCTTGGCTCAGTTCCACAGTTAAGTCTCTTCTTCTTCTGCCCTATCCCTTTTCACAAACCTCAAGCAAAGATATACCTTACCCTGGCCATTCTTTCCTGTGCTCTAGCCCTCTTCCAAACAGGCTGCTATTAGTTTGGCAGCACCCGCCTCTAGGGCGAAACATAAGCTCTTTTTGGTACAACATGAACAGATACATCACTTTGCAAAAGGAAAACCAAGTCTTCTCTAAATTTTAAAAGGAACATCTGACATGCTTAATTCACAGCAGCAAAGTAGATATGTCGGTTTGCTGGCCCTAAAAATTCTGATATAATCAGTGGTACCATATCTTCCCTTTCTTGCAATGAAGTGCCCAGTTCTCCACTAAAACTTGAGAGAAAGCAAAGCCACAACTGAGCCTAATTTTCTACAGCTTCCTTCAGGATATGGATTGCTCTAAGCTAAACAGCACATATTTTAAGAACTGCAGGATATTTTAAGAAACATGGCCAAACATCATAGTCTCCAAATTCTGCCTTTTAAATAAAACTAATACACTAGTGGAAACTGTTGCCCGAATTCTAAAAAGCTACTTGAAAACAAAAAAGCATCCATACTATCTATAGGGTATCTAGTATTGTGTGCTCCCTTCCACTGTCTGAGCAGGAACAGGAGTAGAAGAAGGATTTAAGGGCTTAAGCTAACATGTCAGCTCCTGCTGCATTAGAAAGAAGAGGCTGGAACCTCATGCATATCCAGTGGGAAAAAAATAAACATGTAATGAAATCTTTTACGTAGCAGCTAAAATATGTTCCAAAACAATTGAACACTGATAAATGAAAACTAAGCAGATAATTCTCATGCTATTTTCAACGTAAACAGTTTTAAATGTCAGAAATTGGCATTAATTTCAGGTTTAAAAAAGACCTATAGAGGGTCATTTAAACTGAAACATAGTACATACATAACAGTGCATACATAGATCACTTTAGAGAAAGAAAGACTTACTAGTAAACATTCCAGCATCAGCTCTGTGTTTTCTTAACACCAGGCAGCATAATGTAGGTCCCAAGAGTACAGGTGAAATACATCAACCCAAACCAATCATTAAATCCTCTCTAGAGGCTATGTAGGAAACAAATGAGATGAGCTTCTACAGCTGTCTGTAAACAGCTCCTCTGCTTTCTTTGCTAAAACCTGTGGAACGATCTGGATATGAGCCAGCAGCATACCTAGCTTTTTAAAACTCCATTTATATTTAAAACTCTTTGCTCTCCTTTGGCAGTGTCTATCACACTTACTTACGCTTAGAACTATATACTGTGGTTTTGGGCTACTGAAATCAGGGAAATTGCTTGGGATGCAGTATGAGCTCTGAAAAAAAGTGGCAAACCTGGAAAAATGTACTTATGCATTGATACCTCCATCAAGGATGAAAGTGGGCCTCAACCTAAAGCCTATGGGTTACACACAGGCCACCCAAGTGCCACTAGTCATAGCAAAACTAAAGTTGAGTGAAAACAGAGGAACAAAACAAGCGTTTGGTCTCTAGTTTCCTTTCTGCACAAGTGCTTTGCCTATAAATCAGCAAGTTGGGGAAGCTCTTTTGGTTATTATTTACTTAACTAGATTGGACCATACCCAAATGACCAGAAGGAAAATACTAAGAGCTCTGTCTTCCCCAGCTGAGAGGCTAATTAAAACCCCTACAATTTGCAGAAAAGCACATGTAACATAGACACGTACAAGATTTACAAGAACAAACCTCCTTCTTGCTATGAAGCTATAAAGAACAGAAGGCAGATCTCTGGCTAATTAGGTTAATATCAGCTTATGGCTTCATGTAGAAGAACCAATAAAAAATAAAACCAGTTAGGAACAAAGAATGTTCTCCAGATTAATTTTTTACCTTTTTTGATCTCTTTCTAAAAATTTTTGTATTCAAGATTCTGCAACATGGTGTGCTTTGAGTTTATCCCTTAATCAGCACAGCAATTTGCCAAATTTTGTTTTTTCCTTGTTTCCGGGTGCTGTTCAGAACAGTCTGATAAGTCACAAAAATTATTGCCACCAACTCCAAGTGCTAAAAACTGAATACTTCATTCTTCCTCCACAGCTAAAAAACAAGCAGCTCAAAATCAGTGCTGTGCCTCCATGTTCTAATTTAAACTTTGTAACTGTAAAAAGATAATAACTTCATGTTTTGAGTAATTTTGATTTTTTTCCCCCTTAGACCTCTTTTCATATTCATTCCTTTTATAAGGGCATTCAGGTAAAAAAAGTTGGCTATTTCAAACTATACTATTGATACTTTGCCTGAAAGTGTGTACTTCTGGTGTTACACATCCATGTTTAAGAATGCAGGGCAGCTGAGAGTTTTCAGTAACAGACTTGGGCTTATTAAACAAGATACATAAGATTCCACCACTGCTACTAGCAAGAAGCGTCCTTAGCAAAATGTGATCACATGGACAGCCGGAAATCCTTTCGATAGCAGGTAAAATTCTAAGCTGCTAAATAACATATTCCGTTAGCAGACAAACTGCACTGATTTTAGCCAGCTAGCATCTTCTAGTTAAGTGTAACTGAGGTTACAATCACGTGAGTTGGAATTAGTCACAGTCAGGGAGAATATTTGTCAGTTGTTCTACTTCAAGTCAAGAGAGATCAATAAAAAAGGCATGTTATGAAGGCAGAAGTATATGACTAACACCTCTGTATGTCTGTCTTTACCTTGAGCTCATCGGCATCATAGAAGTCTATGCGCACAGCAGGGACCATCCACGTCTGGAACAGAGTTGCCAGGATCTGTTTGGCAATTGCATCTGCGATGAGGTGAAAGTGGAGTGGATTTCGCCTAATATGAGAAGGGAGAGAAATGAATTAGTCCAAGGGTTTCTAATTCCTGTTCTTAGAGAACAACATCAGAATATATAAAGCTCTATCTGTGTCTGAGATGTCAGGTTTAAAGTGTACAGCATGTTCAGTGGAGTCCTGCTCTGTGACACACAATTTGAATACTTATGATAATAACGGAAATACGTACTCAATCAGTTTCTGGGTGGTTGTAAACAAATATAGATCCTTTACTGGTGGCATGTGATGATTTATTACAGCTAAGCATCTTGACCCTTGTGGTCAGTAGGACTAGGGAAGTTATCCTTCCCCTGTACTCGGCGCTGGTCAGACCACATCCTGGTTACTGTGTCCAGTTCTGGGCTCCCCAGTTTAAGGAAGTTGAACTGCTTGAGAGGGTCCAGAGAAGGGCAACGAGGATGGTGAAAGGACTAGAGAACAAGCCCTATGGGGAGCGACTGCGGGAGCTGGGGGTGTTCAGCCTGGAGAAGAGGAGACTCAGAGGTGACCGCATTGCTGTTTACAACTACGTGAAGGAAGGTTCCAGTCGGGTGGGTGAGTATCTCTTCTCTCAGGCTGCCAGCACCAGAACAAGAGGACATGGCCTTAAGCTGCACCAGGGGATGTTTAGATTGGATTTTAGAAAGAGCTTTTTCACAGAGAGAGTGATTTTCACAGAGAGAGAGATTTCTCAGTGGAATGATCTGCCCAGGGAGATGGTGGAGTCGCCATCCCTGGAGGTGTTTAAGAAAAGACTGGATGAGGAACTCATTGAAATAGTCTAGATAATGGGATGATGGGATGGCGAGTTAGATTATTAACAAAAAAAAAGATGACATGACCCTGAGATTAGCTCAGGTAGATAAAACATGGTACTCATAGCACCAAGGTTATGGGTTCAATTCCTGTATGGGCATTCACTTAGGAGTTGGACTTGATGATCCTTGTGGGATCCTTCCAACTCAGAATATTCTGTGATTCTGTGTGATTCTACCGCATCCTTAAAGGAAGGCCAGGTTAATCTCCCTTTGGGGACTGGAGCTGTGAAAGTGGTTGCTTTTGGTTTCTAGGTCTACCTCGTAATTTATTTTTGTGGTAAGAACAGTTGTCTGTGAAGAACTGGAGGTGAAAGGGAAGGTTGAAAAATAATCATTTGAATAAGGTGAAATTATGGAACCATTGAGTTTACAGAGATCTTTTGTACAAAGCAAACTTGGGGAATCAACAGCTGTCCTACCGAAAGCTGAAATTAGATGCTTCACTTGAGTGCCTTCTAGCTATTCACTGGCATAGTGAATGGAATGAAGCTTGTAAATCTCACATTCTTATTCTTAAGCGGGAGGAATGGTTAAAGAAAGGCTGGAAGAAAGAAAACATTGACTTCAAAACACCAGATTTGGGTTCACGTCTATAGTTAGAGGACTTGGGCGAATTGGAAAGCTTCAAAACAAGATCAGTGAAGCCAGCACCAGCAAGACTGGCAAGGTTTTACAAAATGTATGGATTTTTCTGTAGTCATGTGAACAAATATCTTGTTTAAATCCTTTAACCTCCCTCTCTCTTTGAGGGACCATAAGCAATAAAATTCAAACCTAACTTCCGTGGTAGGAGTACAAAAACCTGTCAGTGGAAATTAGTCATGAATTGCAGTCTTCTACATTTATCCCTTAGTGTAGCAACTTTCCCTGCCAGCAGAGGACAGAGTTTCCAAAAGCCACTAAGAAAACAGATGATTTGTTTAGACTTCAGCATTTCTTCAACCTTTCTGCGACCCCTAGGGTGGAATAGTGGATTCTTGTTTCTACGAAAATTATAAAGTTATATGGGTGTACTTGTTAACTGAAATTTTTCAGCTAAAAAGGGGTTTCAGTTGTTGATTAAAGTGGCAGATGACTGATATTCTACTATATTCTATATTGTACTACATACTATATTCTTCAGTATAAATGAGAAACGAGGAAACCTATGTTAGTTCAGGCCAATGTACTTCCATTACACTTTTGGGCTTAATCCAAAAGATGAAGGTCATTTTTGATCCATTTCCAACATTAATGAACAATACATGCCTTCCTCTTTTATGTTTCTTTTCTTGCTGTGATGAGTAATACTACTTCCCACTGAACAAAGTCCACAAGAAAATGTAAAAATACGTATCATAATCCATAGTATCATAACAGACCTCTCAGAAGAAACGTGAGATTGTTGTGAGAAGCAATGTATATCCAGCTACTGCAATGTAGCTGGATTTTGCAGTGTTAGAATACTGCACCTGAGATCCAACCCAGAGTTGCCAGTGAATATGCAGTATTGGCTTCAAGGCACACATAATGTGGATCACATGATGAACTTACAGGGAAAGCAGAAAAGGGCGTTAGATATGAAATAATCATGATGGCAGAACAAACCCACAGCTGATCTGCATTTAACACTATCCAACACACTGAGTCACAACATGCTTTCCAAAACGGCAAAGGTCTTTCAATCTCCAGCTTGTTCATGGAGGGAGGAGGGGAGAGGGAAAGGCGTAAGCTGCCAGCTGCTGAGTTTCCCATTACCAAGCTAAAGGGATCGCAGCAATTACATCTGCTTCACTAGCCCAGCAGGGGAGTAGAAGAGGACATCCTGGCTCATGCAGAATCCGCAGTAAGCAGGCACCTTGCCAAGAAAAATCGGGAAATAGCAGTGATCAGGAAATACATCTCATTATAGAGACAAGGCCAAGAGAAACAAAGTACAACACCAGTGGCCTTGGGTACAGGCAGAGAAACATCTCAAGACAAATAAACACTGAATCTCAACATACGCATCCCACATAGCCTCCTCTGCTTAGCAAAGGCTGAATCTGGATTGTGGTAGGACTATTTTGTAGGGGATATTCTTCACTAATTTCTTTTCCTTTCTTTCCCCCAGGGTTATTTATCTATATATTGTGAAGTAGAATAAGAAGAGTAAAAAATCAGTGAAAAACAAGAAAGCTCTGTCTTCCTTCAAACCATCATTTAGTTAAATGGAATTGACATAAAATATTTCAAGATGAAACATACTAGTTGAAAAGAAAAAATCTGAGACAAAGACACTCAGATGTTCAGTAGCAGTTTATACTTATCTGAATGACCCAGAGTGTATGAAACTTAAATGGGAACAAGTGGGTGACATTTTCTTTAGTTCATCTCCTACTGAGAAAAAGAAAAAAGAAGTAGCTCTACTCCCACACAGAAATCCCTTTCAAGTTGTTAGCCTCGTGTTAAAGATTCAGCTGGAAAGAAAGTGTGTGTCAGACACAAAGCAGAAGATTATCACTTACAAAAATACACCCCCAAAACAGTATAGTGACCTGATGACATCTACCACTAAACGTGCATCAGCTATAGAAAATTTTACTCCAGATCAGATTTTAGTTCTGTGAAATGTGAGGTTTAGCATGGTGCTAGAAGCCAACAGAGCACAGACTCAAAGCTGGAAGACCTTCTTAAGATAACAGTACTAGCGTACACACAGATGACATCTTTCACCTCTTCTGGTGTCTGCAATATGCAAAGCCTAAAAGATACAGATTGCTTCAAAGGGTTTATGAAAAAAGTTTAGAAGTTTAAAGATCAACCAACACCCACTGTAAAAAATACAGAAGATTCCATAAGATAAGAAATCTTTCTCAAGAGATACGTGAAGTGTATGTCATATTTATTTGCCAACATGACTGAATCACTGGCTCTAAGAATCGTGGGTGACAATCAGGATATTGTGAAGGATTCCATTGAAATCTGTACTTCATTAGACTTGGGCATTTTGCTGTACCGTTTGGTATCAGTGAAAGCTTTTCCTTTCTTCTGACTTGTCTTCCTCCAGGACAGAGACATTTTGGGATATGAGCTTTATAATACGGAAATTAAACTGTATTGTTCCTGTGATAAGTTAAGGGATAGTCATGTGTAGAGCTGTCTTTCACAGGCATTTAGCAACTACAGTTAAAAAAGTTTGGCTAAGATCGGGGGAGATAAACGAGTCTTCTGAGGTAGACATGAGAGTACCTCACCTGGGTAATAAGGAAGGCCCTTGAGGTTGAATGAGCGGCTGAAGACACAAAAGTTTGCTAGTGGAAATTGAGTGGCATGAAACTGAAAAACATGATGCTCTGGTTAAAGAAAAACTCAACTCCCTTTTGCTGTGAAGGTAGGTCAAGTTATGGAAAGGATTTAAATTCTGTTGTTTCCTGCAGCAGCAGGGGTAAATCTGTAGTTAATGAGCTGGCTAAACAGATTCTTTCCAGTTTCACTGAGCCTAAGGACTATGGTGCAACCCATTCATTGGGTGAAGGAGAACCTGGAATCAAGTATTGGGAGAATGTGATGACCAGCATAAACCTCTTCTTCTCTCATTCCAAATGGAAGGTCGTGTTCCTTTGACTTCAACTTCTCCAACCAACTCAAAGCATATCTGGGGGTTTTTTTGCTTAATTTTAACATATATAACTCACTTTCCACTGGGCACTTTAAGAGAACTAAAAAAACACACATGGTACAGGCTGGTTATATCTGTACTGCTAGAAATCATTATACTGTAAATGATGACAGTATATGCAAATATGGAATAATATGGGTCAATATATGGCAACTGTGATAAACTTCTCCTAAAAAAACCTAATAGTTTTTAGATAATTCCCAGTATTCATTTGAATTAGTATGATTGGAAATCAAAGTTTCTAGTGTCCTGTGTTTCAGAATAGGTAGCCCTGGAACTCTGAGCACCAGGTCTTCCAGATTCCTCACCACAGAAGCAGGTATTTAAATATCCATAGAATTTCTGACAAGGTCCATAAGTATCTAATTGCATTTACTTCAAAGATTTTGAACATTTGAATTTTTACCAACCAAATCTTTTCATAGTATCTGCTACATGGAAAATGCTCTAATATCTTAATGTGATTTCAAAATATGGGTATTTCCCATCAAGTGGAAACTCAAAGTTTTACGTGCTCTATTTAGAAAATTGAAAATCTTCATATATTAAATTATTTCCACTTGTATTACTATAAGAACACTATTTGACAAAGTAAACCAATGTAAAAAGCACACATCTATTTTCCTAAATTACCTTCCTCAAAACTGAACAAAGAGAGATTTTGGCCAGGATTTTCAAGCATGGATGCTTAAATATAGACTCTTCGACCTAAATATAGGAGCCTGAATGAATGCTCTCATTTTCAGAATTGCTGAGGTCCTATTAAGTTAGCAAAATGAAAAGATGTCAGTAATTTTAAAAGTCAGACCATGAATTTAGGAGCCTACTCCAAGGTACCCATTTCTCTATATTTTTTTATTATGATATCTTATTTTTGCATTTCAGACTTATTGCTAATAAGAGTTATGATCTGCTTGCTCAAGCATTTGTGGCCCTTTCTTTTTGAATAGGCATTGCCACAGAGTTAAATAGAAAAATCTCCAATTGAAAAAAGGGAGTAGAGAACCAAGATTGACTCTTCTGAACTGTTCCATAGCCCAATTTTTAGTAACTAAAAAAGCAGCTGCTTGGCTGCTTGGTTCCGCAGCTCTCTCTGCAACAGGGAAATTTTATTTTCCAAGAATATAAAAAGGTCAGTAGCCCAGGGGGTTTATTTCCAAAACCTATACTTTATTAAGGGAAGCACAACAAGGTAATACCTCTTATATTTGTAACAAATGGTTACAAGAACTTCAAACAGAAATTATAAAAGGCAGCTCGGGAATTTTTTTTCTACTGTCCATATGACAATCCCTCTCTCATATGTGGAGAATTTTAATGTGAAAATCATTAAGATTTTTCATACCCCTTCACATCCAGTATTGACTAAAATGTTCCCCAAACTATTGCAGAGATCCTAAATATGCACTTGGTGCCTCATTCATAGATGTTTTTCCTTTGTGTTAACTTACAGAAGTCCTCGGGAAAGTAGTAAGAGATTTCACACGCAAATTTTTTTAAACATTGCTTTCTCCATTATGCCTCTATTGTTAGGAGAGCTCAAAAACACAAAAAGAAGTGTGCACATTGATGCAAAAGAGAAACCAGGGCATGCTTTATAGTTTTTGCCAGAAAAATCTCCCACAAAATAGACTGACATGTTAGAAAAGTTGGAAACAATGACAGAGGTTTTAAATTCTGAAATTAACTCCATTAAGGCAAAGTGGCCTCCATGGAGTATAGCCATTAGATTACATAAGCTTTAATTACCAGCCACCATTGACTTGTGACTCTTACTTGGAAATTACATGTCACCCTTTTTATTTAATTTAGATTTTCATTTGGTTTGCATTATTCTACTTGTTCTAAGGAAAAAAAATGTTCATTATTCATACAGCAATCTGTAACACAGTTTTATAATCTGATCTTAAAAATGTTTAGACATATGCTTAACTTTAAGATTATAAGCAGTCTTCTTAAAGCAATGAGACTGCATCATATTAAAAGGCTTTTGTCTAGTTGACTGCTTCTGTTTACGTACCTTACACACCCCCTCGTTACTATGCCGCTATTGCTGTAGTATAGAGGGAGGTACAGCTAAAGAAGTAAGCAAAATAACTTGTATGAGGAAGAGGGACTAATATAGCAAAGGGAAAAAAAGGCACAAACAAGCAAGGCAGTATTAGCTGGCAGAGAAGAGATGTTAATTTTGCACAGATTGTCAGGTTGACCTAACTGCCAGCAACATGCTATAACTGTGTAATTTTGGTCTTTCTTTTGTTCCCAAATGAAACATAGTGTTTAGCATGTCTTTAGAAAGATAAGAGTGCATTAAAAAGCACTTTAGACCTTACTCAAGTTAAGACTTACCTGAGCAGAGTGAGAAATTATCTTTGCAATATGAAACATAATTATTGCTTGCTTCTGTGGCCCTCCAAGCTTTACAGTTTTCAGAAATGGAGTAAAACGTTGAAAGTCATCAATGTAACTTAGACCAATAGGTACAAAAGATTCAAGGAGAGTTATCAGCCATAGGAAACTGCTTTCGTTTTGAAAAATAAATGCCAGTACTTTTTGCATACTACTGTAAGCACTGTTGCCAAAACTACTTGCACTTCATTTTACCCATTTGACCCAATATATTTAGTGTTTAGTGTTTAGTCTTTTGGTTTGGAAAAATTAACGTTAAGTTGCATTTAGGATACAGTGATATGAGCTTGGCTTGTGTTAAGCTGGCTCATAGATAATTTTTTTTAGCCCTGCAATGGATTTATAAAATCTGTCATAATTGGGAACTAAATGTGCAAGAGAGGAAAGTAGGAAAGTTGCAGACTAGGACTGAGTGCTCATTCTGCAAGCCTCCCTCTGTGCAGCACTGCCAATGCATATTTATCAGACTGCAAACCCTGCACTATCCCAGCTCTGCTGAGTCTCCTCCTGAGAACAGACTGTCAGTTATGTCAAACTGGGTGTTAAAAGCTGCTGGGATTTTGTGGCTGGAGCATACGTTTTCTAAAGACAAAACTGGAATCAAGCACCACTGGGAATGAAACGCATTTCTGAACTATGCTGTCCTTATGTGGAATCAACCACACAAACTTTCCTCTCCTCTTCCCACACTCTGGAATCTGAAGACAGACATAGTTCCTCAAGTGGTCTGAACAAGTAGTTTGCTTAAGAGTCATAATATATATGGTATGACGAGAATCAGAAACTTAGACTGTGGAGAGCTGAAACATTCAGTATGCAAGATTTGCTGTAAATTCACGCAAGAGAGAAGAGACAGCACACTCCATCTATAGAAACTCCTGCAGCTTTTATCCTTAATGACCCAGCACTCCTGCTGTTTTGTGTCTCTATCTAGCACTCTAGTTCAAAGTTGGGGATATAACAAATATGTTAATGCACCCCGGGATTAGAATGACATGGCCTCCTTTTCCCAGAGTTTTTCTATTAGCAAAGTAGGGATATCCTACAAAATAGGGAATTTAAGTATCACATTTTATACCAATGTGCACAGCTAAAACATGCTTTAATTACTAAATTAGACGGAAATGCTAAAAAAAGCATATGACATCTCCATGAATTCCAGATAGAATGACTGGAATAACTGCTTTTACAAAAAATACTAAGTGAGGTGCAGGAGGACAGGTGAGGATATTAAGCCTGGTTAATTCAAGGGGCCGGTTGTTTAACCAGTAGATTGCATTCAGGGCACATCCAAGGAGAAACAAAACGTCTTTGTCAATATGCTAGGAGACATGTTTGTTCTTTTCTTGCAAAACTGTATTTGAGCCTGAATGTGGTGATCCTACAATGGAAGACCAGTAGCCTAACTTCAGAGATAAGGAGCAAACTTCTTGTTAAGCAAACTTCTCTATTGGAAACATACAGTCCTTTTAAATGTCTGTTTGCTTGGCTTACTGGACAATGCCAGCTAGAATGCACTCCCTGGTGCACATTTAGGGGTTAGAATAAGATACATCTTCCATGCTTGTTTCCACTGGTGACCTTCAAGTCAGACGGTAAATTTGCTGCAGAGGTCATGAAGCATTCATTATTTGAGCCAACCACTTCCAATTCTCCTAACTCAATCCTCCTAATGCAGTAGCACGACCTGTCTCCATCTTTCATTGCTACGATTAAATAGATATCAGCCACTAAAAGAAGCCTTCTTTCCAATCATCATGATTTCTCAAGTGCATACTAGTTTCCAAGATAACATTGTTTGCATATGGCAACCAATGCAAGGAAACTTGTTTCTATATCAATTTTCAAGTGAGTTTATTGTTTATCCTCCATCCTTCAAAACTGCCACTCAAAATATAAAGATGCAAGAATAGAAGTGTTACCGAAAGGAGTGCTACCGAAGCATGGCCAAGTAGCCATAGCATCAAGAAGCTCTATCTCTTCTTTTTTTTGAGGATACCTTCTTTTTCCAGCAAACTATTTAATGCATAGTGAGAAAAGCTAGTTCTAGGCAAGAATGGACCTAGATTTGTCCTTAAGTAAGTTTTGAGCAAACAAGGGAGATAGGTTATCTTGAATGTAACTAACTGCACTAAAGTTTCATTAGCTATACTGGACTTTATCTTGATCACCTCTGTTGAGCTGGACAAATCCTTTGGGACTAGGAGTAGTGTTAGTCATAAAACAAAGATGTTCTTGACAAGGGCAAACTTAAGAAATATCAATGCTAATGCCTTTTGTTTTGGTTTCATATTTTAATTAATTATCATTTAATAATTTAAAAACATGGCAGAATTGTTTATAAGTTTGCTAACTGCTCAGATGAGTGACTTATGTAAAATGGAGACATTTCATTTAAGTAACACAGGAAGAAGCTGTTTAAAACTTTGAGCTGCGAGATTCCTACTATTTATTTACACAATGCCAGGAAACATACTGATTCAAGTGTCCTCAAAACGGGTGCAAGTAGTAGGAGAGAAAAACAGGAAGAAGCTAACCACCAGGATGACTTGTGTCACCACAAAAATGCAATTTCTCATTATATCCCTTAGAAATTACAATCAAAATAGACAAAACCTTCTCATATCCTTGCAACATGAAGCCAGTTTACAGGTTCACAGGTTCATAGGTTTTTATGGGTTGGAAGGGACCCACAGGATCATCCAGTCCAACTCCCAAGCGAACGCCCACCCAGGGATCAGGCCCACAAACGTGGAACCACAGGCACCATGCTCCATCCATCCAAGCCACCCAACATCTAGACCATGTCACTGAACTCCTCATCAAGTCTTCTCTTAAACACCTCCAGGGGTGGTGACTCCATCACGTCCCTGGGCAGACCATTCCAATGAGAGATCACTCTGTGAAAAACCTCTTCCTAACATTCAGTCCAAACCTCCCCGGGCGTAGTTTGAGGCCATGTCCTCTTGTTCTGGTGTCGTCAGCCTGAGAGAAGAGATTCACACCCACCTGACTGCAACCTTCCTTCAGGGAGCTGTAAACAGCAATGAGGTCACCTCTGAGCCTCCTCTTCCCTAGGCTGAACAACCCCAGTTCCCAGAGCCGCTCCCCATAGGGTTTGTCCTCCAGTCCTTTCACCATCCTTGTCACTCTTCTCTGGATCCTCTCAAGCAACTCAACATCGTTCTTAAACTGGGGAGCCCAGAACTGCACACAGTACTCAAGATGTGATCTGACCAGCGCCGAGTACAGGGGAAGGATACATCGAATAATTGAAACCTCTAACCGGAAATAGACACAGCTTTAAAATTTAACAGAATTTTAACATTCAGGAAAATCCTGCGCAAAGAATGACACAGATTTTGACTGTTGTTTTCTTTTTGTTATGTTCATTTTAGCCTTGATTTTCTGCTCCTAGCCCTCACATAACATGAACATGCTACTTCTCAATAGACTTGCAAAGGTTATATATTGATAGTGGAAGTTGTTTCATGTTTTGGAGATTAATCAGTATTGTACAATATTCCCATATTGTACAAGGTGAGCATTTATAATTATATGTGCTCCATGTGCTAAAACCAAGTTGCAAAACCTTCTCAGTGGCTGCAAGTGGTCATTCCATCTCCAGGATAAACAATCTGACTTTAATGAAATAGTATATATAGACTATAATAATAGGTTTACTTTAAAACCAAATGTCTAAACTGGAAGCCAGGATAGTCAAGTAACCAGTGTGAATTTCTCATTTAAATATACACCTGTGCCATAAAATGATGCCAGAAATAAGCTAAATGAATACAATATTGCCATTACTTCTACTATTTTATAGCATTCTTTACAGCAAAGATAGACACCATTCCTATTCCCACAATGCAACAAGGGTAGGAGGTGGATCTCTGACCACTCTAATTCACTGTAGAAATCTAGTATTTGTAGTGGTCATAAATGTCATGCTCCGTTCCTTCTAAAGAAAAAGCTTTTAGGGAAGGGAATGCAACTTTCTTTTGAAGGAGGGGGGGGACTCAATGTAAACAGAGCTTATATAGCCATAACCAGATATACAATGAACAAGAAAAGAAAGCTACCTTTACCTGTGAAACAAGACAGACTTGACAAGTGTGACGACATCCCGGCTGGCATTGTACCCTGCACAAACAATGGCAACATGGATAGTCTGTGGGAGAAAAGGAACAAAAAAGAACAAAAATGAAAACCTGCTCCTGTGTTGCGTCATTCACTAAGGAGACCACATACACGACAGTGCTATTATTAAGCACGGCAATTGTTAAAGATTTGAGTGGGTATTTTGCAGCTGTTTGCAGCCCACTTGAGGCAGTTTGTTAAAAACATCTTAATTGAGTTATAACACCATCATCATTCCGAAGTCATTACTATCCCTAAATTACATCAGATGTTTGAAGAGAATTGCATTTATTAGCCAAGAGCCTATGTGTGCACGTGTGTACACATCCTCCCCAAGAAAGCAGCACACAAAATTCTGACTATGCAAACATGCACACATTTTAATCTTCTCAACTATAGTTTAAAATTATGTCTGATAATTAGAAGCAGATAGTGTCCTGGAAATTCTCTACGATTTCTGCCTTATGCACAGCCACTAAGGAGAGAGTGAGAAAGCTCTCATGGATGAGCATGACTGGGACAATTGGTTTGCCAGGGCTGGATGCATCCCCCTGGTATGATGGGACACAAGCTGTGAAGGCAGGTAGCCACTTGCTTGCCTGTGACTACCAGTATGGGCTGTACTGGGCAGTCTTAATGTGAAGTTAAATATGACTGCCACAAACACATTCTGTCCACCTCACGACATTGGTAAATTATCACTTACTCTG
The DNA here is from genome assembly GCA_013390025.1 of Pitta sordida. Taxonomy (NCBI): domain Eukaryota; kingdom Metazoa; phylum Chordata; class Aves; order Passeriformes; family Pittidae; genus Pitta; species Pitta sordida. Next base: position 49,448 of record WEKX01011761.1, read on the forward strand.
TGCCTTCTTACCTCTCTTTTAACATAAGGCAGAGATTTCCTCATCTCTTCAAAAGAAAAGGGAAAATTGAAAGTCATTATTATTTAGGCAGTAACTACTAATCTGAAAAATGTGTTACATTACTCTGCTCTGGTTTTAAAATTAGCCATTTTTATTCCCTAGGGACAAAAGAAAATTAATCCTAGCAAGTTTAGACTCCAGGTTCTGTATTCTGTTTCTTAGTGGTCACAGAAATGAAGGAGAGTTCACCATGCTGACAGCACAAAGCTGACATTGGGGATACAGCTGTGAAACTGCAGGGAAGCCTCATTTGGCTTCCATTTGAAGCTTGGTTAGCTGGTTTCTCACGCACACAGCTCTCATTTTCCACAGAATGCCCACTATACTGGGAACAAATGAGAAATTCTGCCTCTTCACATACTCACAAACTCCCAAAGCCTGGCTTATAACAGAAGCAGATTTACCCAAGAGGTGGCATGTGTTGGGCACATCTAAAGAGTCCACAGCCCCATCCATTAACATCTCCTGGTACAGGGCACAGTTTGAATCATACAGCTGACAAGCGGCTGTGCCATTGTGGAACATCCACATGAACACCAACTGCCTCCTGCCCTAGTGTGCTTCACAAGCCGAGGCACATTTAAGATCTGAAGTTTTAAGAGGCCTTGAATTAATAAGAAAACCGTCTGTCCAGAGAGGTGTGAGAAAGAAAAGATATTGCAGTAAGCTTTGGCAACAGCTCTGTTAGGAACTAGCACTTTAAATTTATGCTAAAGTCAATGGGAGCTGAACATGTTCAACATTTTGCAAAAACTGATTTGGGTTTCTTTCTTGTGATAAGAGGGGAAAATAGAGGCTGCTTATTAATTACTTTAATTGCAGCAGGAATTTGTACTTGTACTCATGGGCATGGGCTCGTGTGGGTGCCCTGATTCCTCATATTGTGCATACTGCCTTCTCTCTGATCGCCACCTGGTCCTTCTCAGGCTTTTGGAATACCTAAGATCCTTCCCTTCAATGCCAATTAAAATCATATTAACTGAGAACAGTTTCATTCCTGCTTTAAACATTTCATCTGAAGATCCTGGACCAGACACAAACATTTTAGGGGTTTTGACAGAATAGCACTGTCAGATCACTGTCAACATCATTTTATACTACCTCTACTTGCCAAAAAAGCTCTCCTCACAGTCTCTCTCTCCACCTTAAAACTCCTCTCAAAATCAGAGTTTATTCTGTCAAGGACTTGCCCACATCTGTCCTCTTTTTACTAAATCAGTTTGTTCCAGAATTGAAAGCATGCTTTCCTCACTGTCTTCTAATAGGTGCTGTTGCCTTGGATGTTGTTTCAGCCAGGACACAGTGAGAGCAGCACTTGCTACTCTTCTGAATAATCTTTTTCAGTTCAGAGACATAGGCATCCATGTACCTTCTGCTCAGCCTCTCTGCAGTGTTTGATATTTCATATCATTTCTACTACTGCCTGCAATCAGTTATACAAAAGAGCAATAATCCTCAAAGAGAATAGAAATCTAGACCTTTTTTCCCAAGTTTTTGCCTGCAGCATGCTGCAAGACTCAGTCTGTTCCTCTCCTTTTCCTGATTGACTTTCCTCTCCTTCATTGTTTAACTGTTAGATAAAGTCAGTGAAAAAACAGTTAAGCCCAAATGAAGTCATCAACCTGAACTGTCTGCAGATGTTTGCATCCTAAGGGAAAAAAAAAGCTATTTCCAGTTTTCCCCATGCTTGTTCCAAATGTATTTTTTGATAGAAGGCAGCTGGCTGTTGCCAAATTCTGGCAAGATAGGACAATAGTAGCTGGAAGAAGAAAGCACTTCAAAGAATTAGCATCCCCCTAAGTAAACTAGTAAACATCAGCTCTCAGATTTTGAAAATTGTCACTTGTCTCAAACTCCTCTGCCATCTGCAGATGATTAAAAGAATGTATACTCCACCCCACCAGAACTGGGCACTGTGACACACGTGACCTCTGGATTCAGTGACTGCAGCTAACACCTAGGAGTGAAGCCACATCAACCAAGAATGCTCCAACTTCAGTGATCCCCACATATTTGTGGCTCGCATATCCATGGATTTAATTAACCGCGGTTGGATTTTCAGCGCATTGTGAGACCGCGCACGTGCACAGAATGTCCTGGACCCCAGATTTTGCGGCCGGGAAGCACCAAAGGGCACTTCCTCCGCTTAATTGAGGTGCTACAGTGCGAGCCACACTCCCAGGACCGCCCCTCCAGACCTTATTAGTGGAGGGTGCGTGGCTACAGGTGGGGAGTAGTTGAATATTCATGGCTTCGGTATCTTCATGGATTTCATAACTCATGGGACCTGCCCAGACCCAACCCCCAATGAATTCCGGGGGATCGCTATACCACAATGTGTGTCAGCCTGCCTGATGGGTTCAACATCCACCAAACTTTTCACACCAAGGCTCTGCATGCTACACTTGTTCCTTACTGTTGACATTCCATGGTAATTCTAGATGATTCTAGTCACACTCTATCCTGGATATCCAGAAGTCACTGCGGGTCTAAACTGAGCTCCTTCAAAGTGTTCATCTTCCTGTGATACACTCTTTAAAGGGAATGATAGCCATCACTTGTTGCAAGAAGTCTGGAAATGTTTTTGGAAAATGCAACTCACTGCAGAAACAGCTGAAATAACAATATATTTTAGATCCTATAGTGATGAGGAGTATACAATGCCTGAATAAACAGATGCTTTTTTTTTTTCCTTTTTGGGCTACTTTTGGAATTATGAAATAATGAGCTTTATAAACTCTAATTAGTTCCTATAGCTAAAAATAATCTTTGGTAAGACATTTCATACTTCAGCAATTTTTCAGTAGTGCTAGCACGGCCTTTCACTGTAGATATTTAATCCTTCAAAATAATTGTTTAATGTGATTACGAGATATTAGAAGTATGTTACAACATGCTTGAATTTATAGCATATTTGTAAATATACCACAAATAGTTTCCAGACGCAGGTAACGTCTACTTTTCCTGTGTTACACTGTTTAAGTTGGTGAGGGCCTGTTCTTGGTGACTGTGGAGCACTATACATTTAACCCTATTGAACAACACTGATGAGAACAATAACAATAAAAAATCTGCCTATAAAAATGCTTCAAATATGAAGCATTTTGCTAACCCACTAAATGCTATACTGTTAGCTACACATTTCCTGTTATATAATCACTTTTACAAATATTTATAAATGCACACTTAATTCCATGGCCTGCATGCATATTAACGACCTGCAGTTCTTTGCGAGATTAATGTTTCGCGAGGCCTTTGGCCTGTCCCTTTCCTTGCGATGGAGGAGGTATAACTGTAATTGTGTTAGCCTCCGTTGGCATTATGCTCTCCTTCTGAAGCCTGTTGTTTGTGCTGACATCTGTGTCAGGACTACTTGCACTTACACTTCTAGGGTTTGTGTCAAAATTGTCTACTACTGGGAAAGCATGACAGGCATCTGCTTCCTCCAGGGATAAAGGTCTTGGCTGGGACTCTGATTTTTTTTCTTGCAGTATAGTGCTGGTCATTTTACAACATCAGAAGAGCTCTCCTGTGATGCAACAAAGTAGGAAGCTATGGCTGGAACACAACAAACCCACAGCTATTTGATATAGATCACAATTATTATCACACAGATTATGCTTTATCAGAGATTGAATGTTAGTCCATTGTAACTGCATTTTCAAATGTTTTAATCATCATTAAAGACCATCTCAAATTAGATTCTGAAATGTTATCTTCAGTAAATCCCTGAGAGCAGACTCACTGAAATGAACAACCCATTCCCAGCTCTCTTAGTCTTCCCCAGAGCTCCAGACTTCTTCTCAAGAACCCTTGTTTTTTACTACCCAAGCTGTTGACTCTTCCAGTGATAGAAGCTAAAAAAGATTCCGTTTGCAAACACGAAACATTGAAAACAGAGAGCAAATGGAGTCAAGATATCCCTAACACAAATACAGAACCAGAATCTACAGTAATAGAATAAATGATGAGACCCTTGGCAAATCTGATAGTAAGGAAGTTTAATTTTAACTTTCACTGCTGCTGCTGAATTACTGAGCGAATTCCCTGACAAAAAGAGTCAAAAGCTATTTTGCTATCAAAATAGTGTGTGGTGAGATAGAGAGATGTCAAATAATGCCTTCAACACAATGCTGAACACCACTGAGCAAGTAAACTTATTGGCAAAACACATCATAAACTGAAAGGCCACTTAAACCATTCCTACTTTAAGCTGCTATTTTTGTGTCCCAAATTGGTTGGTACATTGAACAACCAGGAACTGAGATTTAGCTCATCACTCCTTGGCATAATAATAAGGCAGAAGTGAGGAGTGAGGTTTGCTTATTGATGGCCTGAACCTTCCCTGATTAAAAGAAATGCCAAAATACTCACAGTGAGGAGAATCAGATCCTCATTATCTGGAGAAAGGAAAATGAAAAGCAAAACCCTCTTTTTCCCCTCTCCTTACAATAATGTTGTGTCCTTTTTTCCACACTGATGGCCGAAGATATTCAACTGGAAAGCAGTAATTCATTTTTAAACTGTATTTAGTATTTTCCCATTGAATAGAATTTATCTCAAGAGATAATTAGAACCTCTTCTTTCTCTCCCATTAATTTTCTTTCAGCTTTTATCTCTGAGTAGCAAAAAGCAAGATAAAAGGTGATAAGGTATTATCCTCTTTGTAGAAATAAATGGATGAAGTTAGTTTTGATATCAACACCAGCTGGGATTGGCACAAGCAAGACTTTCTACCCATATTAGGGCCTGTCATAATTCAGACATCTGACAACTAAATATCTGGATAACATCCACAAAACTACTGGCATAAAATGGGGAAAACCAAACCAAAATAACCGCCCCAAAAACCTTCTAAGAAAGAGATCTGTTCCCTGCAGCCAACCACACTGTTTGTGCACAGCTCATGCAAAGCAGGTGGTCACACAGTAACACTCAAGACACACTCCTGAAAGTGAGTCAAAAGCACAGGCTGGCTCCATAAGCCTCAATTTAATTAACTGTAAACTCTGAACTCTTCCAGTACAGACACACAAACAAAGGAATAAGGCTTTTCTAAGCACTGCGGAGCTTTTATTTAACTTAAAAACACAAGGGGTCAGTTTGCCACGGGTCTTTATCGGCACAGCTCTACTGAAGTCAGCTTGGAACAAGGCTTTGATTTTTATACCAGGTTTGGGGACACAAGAATGAAAAAGACAAAAAGATGTGATGAAATAATAACTCAAAAGATATTCTGATGATTAAATGCTTAAAAGTTTTTCAAAAAGAATAATTAAAAATTATCTAAAAAGTTGCACCCAGTAAACCTTTAAGAGGGTGGTTTTGGAGAATGAAGTTTCAGGGGGAAGGCGATAGGGATCTGCAACGTCCTTAAAGGATCAAATTCACCAAGCTTTGTTTCTGGCAGGTTCCTTCTGTTTATTTACCTCACACTTTTCCACTGCTGGTTGCTGCCCACACTCGGAGCTGTTCCCTGCCACAATGCCAGCCCGCAGGCTCTCGCTGTCACCTGTGCCCTCTTCCATGGAGTAGGTTTTGGAATGATTGCCGCGGTGATGCGAGGGGCTCCGACTCTGTGCCAGGCTGAGCTGCTTGCGAAGCACGCGGTTCTCCTCCTCCACCTCCCGCATACGGACTTCCAAGCTCTCGCGCTCCCGTTGGCTTGATGCCGCGTACCGAGGACTGTGGGGCTGGGATTCAAGTGGAGACAGTGACACTGGCTTCCCATCTGCAAGAGAAGGAAACAAAGCACTTCTGTCAGAATATACTTGAAGTTCCATTTTCCTTTAATGCCTGTGTCGTGAGGCAGGGATGTGTTTCAAATACATTCACATTTTATGTAGACTTGCCACTTCATGGCAATGCTTAAGTGACTGGTAAACTTGGGCAAACACTAAAGGTCTCTGAGCTACAGGTCCTACTGATTTTAAATGCACACTAAAAGATAAGCATGTGTTTCATTTGTTCTGCATAGGGCTGTGTGCCAGACTCTAGTCTGGGAAGACAGTCAAGAACATGAGGATTTAATTCAAAGTCAATTAATATACAGTTAAATATATTTTACAAATGTATGCAAGATGAAATAATTTTCCTATTCCCCATTTCCTCCACAGTCAAATGACAGCATTTTGGCAACCATTTTGTGCCAAACAGCAGCCGTAGCTGATTCACATGTGAGGAGCAGATGGGTTTTATTCAGCAACATAGTATTATGTGCTTGCTGAGAAATAAGAGGTTCGGAGGACAGAAATGTTGAATACACATGTGGGTCAAATTATGGAAAGTATTTTTGCTGAAAAAAGACACATGGGAATTTCGAAAAAATTAAAATGGTTCAATTAAAGACCTTCAACTAAAAAGCTACAATTGGTATTTTCTTTGTTCCATAAGCATTAAAAATGAGCTTAAGTATAAAAATTGGAAGTTACCTCAAAACAAAGTCCAGAACCAAAGCAACACATTCTACCATCACGTCTCAGTACATTATTGCTACCCAATTTCAAATAAGTAAATAGGGATGCAGGTGATGTGTTTTCAAAGGAGATACATTATCACAGAACTGTAGTAAAGCTACAAATATATACACACAGAGTACAAATGCTTGAAAAACCCCGGTAAAAAATCCTCACACTAAATTGCTGTTAAAAAATGTTCAATAGAAATCAAATTAAAAAAAAAAAAAAGACAGTGAGAGTTATCCACAGGGTCATAATTACTACAATGTTCCTTTTCAGTGAAGGTATGTGACTATCTTTTATTAAGGTATTTCTGTGATGGAACTTCCTACTTGCACTTATTAAATAATAGAATCATATAATTCTTCAGGTTGGAAAAATCCTCTAAGAACATTGACTCAAACTCTTAACCCAACACCACCATGTTCATCATTAAACCATGTCGCTATGTGCCACATCCAGATGGTTTTTTTAACACTTCCAGGGATTGTGACTGGACCATTCCCCTGAACAGCCAGCTCAAATGCCTGGACAACTTTTCCACTAAGCCATTTTTCCTAGTATCCAGCCTAAATCTCCCATGGCAAAAATTGAAGCCACTTCATCTCATCCTGTCAACTCGTTAGCTGGGCGAAGAGGGCGACTCCCACCTGGCTACAATTTCCTTTCAGGCAGAGAGTGTTAAGGTCTCCCTTGAGCCTCCTCTTCTCCAGGCTAAACAAACCCAGCTCCCACAGCTGCTTCAGATCCTTCATCAGTGCTGTTGCCCTTCTCTGGACTCGCTCCAGCACCTCAATGCCCAGAAATGAACACATGATTCAAGGTATGGCCTCCCAATGCCGAGAACATGGGAATGTTTGCTCTTTAATGATATTTCAAATACAGGGAGTCCCTTTGGTTTCACCAAATGAACACCAGCTTGAGTGGTTTATGAAATGGAAATCATGCAGTTATTGTTTAGAAGTTCTCCCTAACAAGTATATTTCTCACCTGCTGACTCAAAACTATCTTCCTGCTATAAAGACTTGCTCATTGCTTGTTCTTTTCCAATATTTTATGTTCACATGAATGGTGAGCAGTCATCTAAACTGATTTAATGAAAAAAACAGTTACAGAAATCAAAATCTCAATTCTCATTTACATAGTTGACTTACACAAGTGCATACACTTCCTGTTATGTATATAAATCAGTATCCTGGTTTTTATACATAATTTGGATAGAATATCTTGCAATTTTTGCATACATTCTTCTCTAAAATTTTTCTAATTTATTACTTTTACCATTAGCAAAGCTTATGAATAAATCCAAGCTTGAAAAATGTCTCAAGACACATTCTGAAGTTTGGTCGCTGATATTTTAAAACTTGAATGCTCTAGCAAAGAATTATTAAAAATTAAATGAGAAATTTCAAAAGCCTGAAAATAATGGCTGGAACAATAGAGAAAAGTCAGCATAAAGGACAGAGCCATGCCACAATTACACATGCAATAAAATACTGAGTTATCTTTCTCCATACAGCTTGGAAGGCATGGAACTGAAGTTGTGTTATTTCTCACCTGCTGATATCCAAGCTAGGAAGACTAAAACTTATTTGGGTGTGATTATATTGCATTCCTAATAATGGACAGGAAGAGTGGATTGTGTCGATACTCTCAGATGAAAACAGCACCTCTACTCACCCACACAACATCAACCTGTGTTATCATTAGATACACTATTACAATGCAAATATAGCCAAAGACTTCATAGACAATCCTAACTCCCCACTTGGTGAATATTCAATATGACACAGATGTTATTTCCTATCCTTGCCAGTGAATTCTGCTTCATTCTCAACTAATTACTAGAAAAGGTAGCAAAATATGGAAGGAAATCTCGGGACAAAATTCATCAAAATTTAAAACTATGGGAAAAATTTAAACATCTCTTTAGCTACTCCACAGACATAAATGAATAGGTCAAAAATGTTGCTTTGCCAAAATTATAACTTTGCAAGTTTTTTCTCTTTTAAAAAAAGATACCGTTTTGTACATCTGAAAACTCTAGGATGTGCTCTTGGTCGCTGTACGGGTATTAGACGGTGAGTTGGACTAGATGATCCTTGTGGGTCCCTTCCAACTCATAATTTTCTGTGATTCTGTGATTCTGTGAAAAGCTGTAGGAATATTAATTGGGAAAGTTGAACTGTTTCTACACAATATTTAGAAGAAACAGTAGAGTCTGAGAGTGGGACTGAAAGAAAATATCACCTCACTGCCTCAGACTGGAAGCTGCAGCAACTAATGAGACCAGCTCAGTGTTTATGCAGCCTTAGCTTTAAATGCCAGTAAACTCCAGTAATGTTTTCTCAGCTGTAAATATTTCGGCCAGTATGTAAAAGGTAGTAAGGAAATCCTGTCAGGAATTAAAGAACTAGCTAGCTTCTCGATCTGAAATATACAACTAGTTCAAATGTATTGATTTACTGTAGAAATTATCTATGTTTTGTTAAAATGTGCTACTGTAAGTCCAAGATATTTTTCTGGAATGATCTCTTCAGGTTCATACAGCTTTGTTAGTAAGATTCCTCACTATTCTCAGATATATCTTGATGTATTTGGTATATCCCTATGTCCCAATTCCATGTTGCAAATAACAGTGTGACAATTCCAGGACTAATTAGAAATAAAAGTATAAAACCAAAGGTAAACGGAGTTTAAGACTCAGAAATGAAGTATTTTTTTCATAAATTCTGAGATTGTGTCCCTCATAATTTTTGCACATCTGAGGCTGGTAAGGGTGGTGGTAAGGTACTATTTGATTTAGTTCTACGTACTACTATACTGGACATGTGAAAATATTTTTCCTTTAGTGATATATAAACAGAGCAAAATGCCTCTTGGGAGTTATTGTCTAGTAGGTAAACAGGAACACATGCTACCCTGATCTGCTTCCTACCAGTTTCCAAGGCAATGCAAGGAGTGTGTCTTTCACCTCATCTTTGAAAAAAACAGAAGTGGGTTAATGTTAGGGACCACTCATATTTGATTGACTCTGTGTGTTGCTTGGTAGAAGAGATAAATTGAGGGCACCGTACTTAAATTTTATAGTTTATAGTAACTGGCAGACTGTCTAGGCACTTTTTATCCAATCTAACTCAAAATAAAATAAAAAAAATAACATAACACATAATGTGGTCTGCGTAACTTTGAGACTAAAGACTCCCAGGGAACATTACAAGGAGCATTGTTGCACTCTGAAGCAAGTAGTACACTTTTGAATGGTGCAATAAATAATAATGAAGATATTATTTTTATTCTTCTTTTAAGTTTTTTTTTGGCCTTGGCAGAATTTTTTTTCTGTGTCAAGTTTTTCACTTCAGACCTTTCGTGCTAATACAACTGTACCTACAAAGACCTACAAAATTCCACTGTCCACAAAACAAAACCCAAACAGAAACCTGAACAGTTATTTCATGGTTGGCAGCAGTCAGTGATGTATCATCACACTAGGTGCACTGATTCAGGAAACTTGAAAATATGGAAGTTATGAATTCTATGGATTATTGAATGCTTCCCTATATAGAGAGTCACCTGGATTTAAGGCAACAGATTTAATTATCATTTACTTAATCACAGAGTCTTAGGACACTGGACAAAACAAAGCCTGCAGAAATCAATCTAGCATAGTTTATTTGAAAGGGGATTGGGGCTGAGAGAGTGGAATTTTCATTCTTACACACAAAACCTAAAGGATAATCATTATAACCAACCTCCTCGTTTTCTAGTTATCAGACTTGGAAAGGGGATAGTCGTGGAAATGACTTAGTGGCATTGGGAATAGACACAGAGAAAACAAAGTTTATCCAAAGGTTAACCGGATAAGGGGTAAAGAAGCAGAGTGTACGTAAGAAAAATGCTCTCATTCAGAGAAGATTAGTGCAGGGATCGTAAGTTTCTCAGATGACCCGGATCTAAACTAAAATGCTCACAAATGTGTTAGGAAATATTTGAGGCTTGTAAATTTATGTAGCATGCTTTGGGAATTGTGGTGGTCTTTTTTTTTTTTTTAATTCTTTGTATTTCTTTTGCTATCAAGCCAAAATACTATTTTTTTTCACCATCTTTACAAGGTCTAAAGGTTTCTATGTGTTTTAGCTATTACTCATGCCCTGCCTAAAAGCATGCAATGCCTTTATAATGAATTTAGTAATGATAGTGAACTCCAGGCTGCCTCTTAGATAAAAGCAAGTTATGCTGCCCACAAAAAGTGTTTCAGTCTGTCTGACTATACATACAAAAAACAGCACTCTTCCATTTCACATTTGTTCACATTTGAAAATGAGGACTAGCAGTACATATAAAAATTTTAACTAAAAGCCAGTATTTTACAGAAAGAAGTGGGGTAGCAGGCAATCACTCTCATTATCTCCCCCATTAAGGCCACAAGTAAAATAGTAGGTAGTGTATTCCACAATTATTTTTTCCCTATAAAGACCATTGTAGAGAACTCCATGGACTGTAAGGGAAAATAAAAATAAGAAGGCTGCAGTCAGGACTACAGGGACATAAAAGCCTGGTGTAAGCAAGTAAATTATCCCTTTTATTTTGGAGATCTAGCTCAGCTTTAATCATCTAACAGCTTGCACTTCTGCTCATTTGGAGTCAGTAGGTAGTGGCTATATGGGCACTAGGAATGAAGTTCTTTCTGCTAACAGTTTGGTACTTTTAGATACATGCCTCCACAAGAAGATGCTAAGGCATCCCGAAGTGCCTATTCTCACACTCACCGAGGAGTTTTTTTTCTCCAACAACTTTTTGTGAAATACTGCAGTGTGATATCAGCTGGAAGTAGAAAACCTTGCCCAAACAACCATCTTAACAGTGAATACAGTCCAAGCAATTTACTTCAGGTCTGTGAACATCAAATTTCTTCATTCTAAAGCAACATGAGGCAATTATTACCTTAGGCTTTTCAAGTGTCAGAGGTAGAAAGCTGTATCACTGAAAGATCACTGAAGACTGATGTTCACCAGACAGAGATAACCCAAGAAACAGCAATCAAGACCTTCCACACAGCCCAAACAAGTTTCCTCAGCTCTGTCAGAAGAGCAACTCCCACCAGTAGTAAGCACAAACTCTTTTCAGGATTCAGCATGGGCAACATACATGTTAAATTACCTGTTATTTGATAAAGAAAGACCATTTTCACAGGACATGCCAATCAACCATCAGCCTTGAATTTAGGCAATAGTACATATTTGCATCTAGGAAATTCATCATGTTCTTTAAATACTAAATTATAGTACTTAAGAGCACGTTAACATGTTTTACTGAACCCAAACCTGAACCATCAATTCCACTGCAGCCTTACTCAGAGAATCACATTATTGCCTGTTAATTCATCTACAAGGAGATAACCTTCTCACTGTCCTTTCCTTGAACAAAATAGCCCTCTACAATCAGTGGACTCAGAAGTTCAATTTATCAAACATAAAAAAACCTACACCCACAGAACACCAGGCTTGCAAAATGCATTGGATTTGCACGGCCAGGCTTTGGCAGCAGAGGGGCTCCAGGGGTAGCTTCTGTGTGAAGTGGTTGGAAGCTTTCCCTATGTCCTAGAGAGCCAGACAGATGGCTCCAAGATGGATCTTTGCCAAAGCCAAGCCCACTACACAGGAGAAACTGTAGCCAGAGTGGAGTGAAAATATATGAGAGGAACAGATTCATGGGCACCAAGTTCAGTGGAGATGGTGGGTGAGGAGGTGCTCCAGGTGCCAGAGATGAGATTCTGCTGCAGCCCATGGTGCAGTCCATGGTGGAACAGCTGTGACTCAGCAGCTCATGGAGGTCCATAGTTGAGCAGAGATCCACCTGCATTCCCTGGAGGAGGATCCCAGGCCAGGCGAGTGCCTTATGGAGGCTGTGACCCTGTGGGGAAGCCCACAGTGGAGCAAGTTTCCCGGCAAGATTTGTGATCCCACACTGGAGCAGTCTGTTTCTGAAGGACTGTACCCCATGGGAGGAACCCATACTGCAGCAGTTTGTAAAGAACTGTAGCCCACGGGAAGGATCACTTTGGAGAAGTTCATGGAGCACTGTCTCCTGCGGGAGGAACCCCATGCTGGAGCAGAGGAAGAGTGTGAGAAGGAAGAAGCCACAGAGACACCATGTGATGAACCCCATTCGCCATCTCTCTGCACTGTTACAAGGGAGAAGGGAGAGAAAATCAGAAGTGAAGCTGGGAAGAAGGGAGGGGTGGGAAATAAAGTGCTTTTCCTGGATTTGTTTTTATTTCTCATTACCCTACTCTGTGATTTGATTGGTAATAAATTAAAATAATTTTTCTGAGTTGAATCTGTTTTGCCTGTGACAGTAATTGGTGCATAACCTCTTTCTGTTCTTGTCTTGACCCATGAGTTTTTCATTATATTTTCCCTCCCCTGTGCAGCTTTAGTGGGCACCTGGTGTCAACTGGCCACTGAAATCAAACACTTAGCAGTCTGGAAATGTGGGAACCGTAGTCTCCTGTTCAATCTTTGCTGTCATTCCCTTACGCCTGACGACGGGATCACTAATTGCATGATCACCACTTTATTTCCAAAGAATATTGTCATCCCTGTGTGTACCGGATGGATGGTGCTCACAGCGATTCAGAGGTTGTTTCAACCCATCATTCTGTTTGTGACCACACATACATACCCTGCTGCAGGAAAAAAAAAAAAAAATTTATTAATTCTCTCACTGGCCTATGATGCTTGTTACTGTAATACTTCAATGCAGCACAGGGATCAGTGACTTATTTTTTGAAGTTATTTAAGGGAAAGGTGGTACTATCAGTCCCTCTTTAAAATCAGGCAAAGAAGCTTTGGAGATATTAATACTCAAAGAATATACCAGCTTTAGGATACACAGTTGAGATGGCTCTGGTTTTTCAACAAATAATCACCTTATGTACATTGCATTTGTTCAGATGACAGACCTCATCATCTGTATATGCAACAGTACACACTTAACACTTCTGGAATGTAAGAGTCCGCAAGCTGGAAACCCGGAAAATGTGGGATAAGGTAGCTAGCGGTCACTTGTAATAGCTTTGTTTTATGAACATGATGTAATGAACTCAGTTGTAGAGGCAGAAACAATTTTCAAGGGCAAATTTGACTTCATAAACTACAAAGTTGTCCCTTTTCTTTGTACACTCCTTTGTACACTCCCGTGCCTCATTCATGACATGACTTTCAGTCTCTTAAGTAAATGGAATGGTTCAAGAACCACTCTCACTGAATTGCTGCATTTTCTCTGCACACAAAGTAAGGGAGTTGGAGTTGGAGTTGTACCATCAATGATGGCATCGTATTGCGTGGCTGCTGAGAGCTGTTTACGTGTTACTTGAGTGAATACAATACTTCTAATAAGGACGGTAAAGTGAAAGACTCTAGGTAAACAGAAGGCATATAAGCAACACATGGGAAGAAATAGGGAAAGAAAATCTAAACATATGCATCTCTCTTGAATCTGGATGTGGCTCTTTTTAATAGTTTGGTTTTTTCAGATGAAATATTAGCTCATTAGCTAGTTATGAATGTTATCTTATTAGCATATTAAAACAAGAGCCTATAAGCCTTAAATTATTTGCTCATTTCCTTGTCTCGAATACAATGACTTTTTTTGTTCTTTCTTCTCCTCTGTTTTGCATTGCCTTGGCAATATAGACGCCTCTCCAAGAAAAGGACTAAAAATAACATTTCCCTCCTTTCCACTGGGAGTAGAGATGTAAGCAAATAATATCTTATCAGAGTAAGCACTGAGGGAAAATGAGATTTTATCAGGGACTTGGCTTGACGAAGATAACATGTTATCAAGAGGGAAACTTGGCAAAGATAACACGTTATCAATATCAGGAGTAAAGCTTGGGGAAAATAATGTCTTAATACCTATTAGATTCTAAATAAGCCATCTGTGCTCTCGACGAATTGTTATTTTCTCCAAGTCTCATTCCTGTAAAGATGTTGATTTTTTTTGGCAAATCACTTCTTTAGCAGTTGGGAAGCGGGGGAGAAAGAGAAGAAAGGGAGGCTCCTTCTCCATAAAGCTAGAGGGTTTTTCTTTTCCTTTCAAAAGCTTTGCATGTAGGTAAAGACCGCCAACGTGACAGCTTGGAAGACTTGTATGTTCAGATATTGAATGGGTATTGCAGGGAAAACTCCTATAAAAATGCTCAGCAAGTACACTGCAGAGAATCCTGCAACAGGAAAAGGGGATCAGGGCCCCTTCGATCCTTTGACCACACTACCCAGGCTCTGAGGTGCTGCCTATAGGATTTTTGGCAAAACCACTTCTCTACAGTAGCGATGACTAGCTATCACTTTGCAATGACTTTTTGTCATTAACAACCTTATCACAATTAGCAGTATTCACTTGGAGCATAAATAAATGACCCCTTTTAGATCAGCTGCAAACATAATCACCATTTAGTCAGAGGTTACCACTCCCACAACTTAAGGTGACCCAAAGGGTCATACAATGTTTCTTACCTCCTGCAGCAAAGCATCCATTGCCTCTGCTCTGAAGCATTACCCTCTACAACCTCCACTGTCTAGTGGGTCCCCATGCCCTGAAGCTGAAACCTTCTGCAACTCAATTATAAATCTTCAGAGTTTCAATCTGGATGAATTTAAATAAATTGTGGCACCTCCTGGAAAATGAGAAATCCAATTCATAGTAGGACAGACTACTAACTGCCTTAAATGGCAGAATGTGGGTGAATGCCACTGGTTATTCATAGGAATGGGCAAGCAGGGAATAATTAGAAGGGAAACTGTGGAGGGCCTGCAGGAGTGTGATGTGAATAATAAAGCACACTTAGGAAAACGCATATGAATGATATCTGCAGGGTAAGTATTTGTAGCCAGCTGAATTTCCCTCGTGTACAGTAGGAGTGGGAGTGAAAACAATGGGATTTGTGAACCTAAACATTTCCTATGGAGAAGTAACATCCTGGGTTTTTTTTTTTCCATTAACCATTTGGATATCTCACACCCAGATATTTCTCTCTGTTCAGGTGTCAGTTTTGTGCTAAGGTAACTTCTGAGGGCCTGATACAGCAGAATATATAATTGGCAGCAGGCAGCCATTACAGCTCCCTAAGGTAAAGCATGTGGCCAAACGTGCCCCTGGAGCTGTACACAGTACTGTGACTATCATTCATTGCAGTAGGACGTAAAAAACTGGAACTATTCTAGGATGGCTCCTGCTCAGTAATAAACTGTAGAAGAGATAGGAAGGAAAAAAGTCTAAAATACAGCATTTTACAGTGAGGTTTTTTAAGTACAGAAAGTAAAAGGAACAAATATGTAAAGCCTAGAAAAGGTTATAAAAACACCTACAGGTTTCTACAATTGCCACAAGAACCACTAGCAAGAGACAAGCATGCTCAATCAAAGCCTAGTAGTAGTTAATTCAGATTCTGTTGCTGATGATTAGCCTCAGCTGCTCATCAATAGAGACTCCAGCTGATAATTATTAAGTTAAACTTCTGAGCAGTATTTGCATATGTAAAGCAAGCTTTCCCTGCTGAAACAACAATGGGTGCTATAATGCATTTCCTGATTGTACAGTTCTTAGATTTGGGGAACCTGAGCAAGAGAATCTGGTTTGCATATCTTTCCTTACCCTCATCAGGCCGACGATTCAGAAGAACTTCACCTGCACATACTGACACCTACAAGCTATAGCAAAAAAAAATTCCTAATCCTGAATAAGAGGAAAAATGCAGCCATTCATTTCAACCAGGATATCTCTAACAAAACCAATTTTTGCATATTCCTCTAAACAGTCAGCCCTCTTCCACTTCGTGACTCCCATATTGCAGCTTCGCATCTTAGTGGCGTGATTTTTCAGCGATTGAGGCCCGTTTTGGGACTGTGCATGCACAACCTGACACACATGAATATTCAAATTAGACAGTCATGAATTTTCAAATCAACCCCTACACCATGCTGCACGGACCACGGGTGCATTGTTCTGCCCGTGGCGAGCCGTGCCAGCCTCCCCCCCTTTTGGCTCCCCCACTCCCTTCCCCTTCGGGCCGCTGGGACAGCAGCACGGGTGGTTCCCCCACACCAGTGTCCCTGGCTGAGCAGAAAAGGGTTTTTTCCCGGCGTGGGGTGGCTGCAGGCACCGGGAAGTGCCGACACAAACACCAACAAGGCAGTGCCAAAACAGTGCTGGAGCACCGGGGGGCCCGTTTGACGGCATGGGGCAAAACTGCATATTAATGAGCTGCCATTCTACATGGAAGGCGGGCTACATGGGACACGAATAAGACCGTGGTACCGTGGTATAGGAGACCAGACTGTATTTACCTAAGCTTCCTCACAACCTAAAAAATGTGCAACAACTGGTCTGTGACAAGGCAGCTTGGTCACCTTAGACATGCAGAAACTCCATTGGACAGTCTCTAGTGACCTCCATACGTGGAGGAAAATTGAGTATCATTATGTTAGATTTTTCTCACCTCACCTTCTCCACATCAGAACTTGATTTCCTGAATGTGATTCTCGGTTATCAGCAATAGCCATGCCCCCCTGGTTAACTGTAGTGTCAAGAAGATAGAGAAACACACACAATTTGTAGACTACGTTTATCAGTTCAGTGCTCCATGTTTTCATAATTACATGACAGACAAGACACACCCAGATCTGCTTAATACCCACGGAGTTCAGAGGCACAGTCACTTCAGGGACAAGGAAACATGAAAAAGGACTGGAAGATCTGTATGGAATCTGTCTCAGAACTACCTGCGTCCATGTAGCTACTGTATCACTTTGGATGAAAAGTCCATCATAGGCTTACTATTAACAGACTCAAATAGGGTTTTTTTATCAGACAACAATAAATTGTAAAGTGAAAGAGACACAGATGGCAAAAGTTTGGCTTTAGTTAAACATGAGAGAGAGGTTGAAAAAGGGAGGTCTAAGGGAACGGAGGTGGTCAGTCTCTACGAAAGCCAGCATTTAGGCTCTCAAATGATAGTTTAAAAGTTAGCTATAGCAACATTTATGTGCATTGCTGGAAGTCACGTGCTAGCACTGAAACATGCAGTCTCAAAAGTTGATTTTCAACACATCTACAGAAATGCTGCAGTATTAGTTCAGGCTGGCTGGTGATGCTGAAACCTGCTGGAAAGCTTGTTATATGCCTCAATCTCCCTTGGCACAGAGATACCATCAGAGAACCATGCACTGCTATTTTGACTGAAGCTGCTGGAAAAGGAGGTTCCCTAAATACTCAGCATCAAGGATTGTTCAAGGATAAATTAGTAAATTAAAGAAGTCCAAATTCTGCATCACACCATCTCTTCCTTAGCAGGAACCAAATCTGTAAAAAGCTTAAAATCTTACGGAGGTTGAGCCAACAACAACAGATACGAGCACACATATATAAAGGCAAGCAGCAAAGAGTACATTTTCAAATCAATTTCTCTTCTTTCTAAACATATCTGGATGTTACATATGCAGACAGAAATATTGCAAGCTTTTATTTCCAGTTTAATGTTATGAAATAACATTAGTGTTATTTCTCAGATGACACAGCAGTGCAAAAATCATTTATATCTTTCAGTATTGAGTCTTCTTTTCTCCCCACACATTCTCAGCACTTTTCATTCGCTGCACCTGTCACTTCAGCCACTTTAGTCCCAAACAAAAGTGAAGGGAAAATGCAAATAACTGCATATTCAGATCACATGAGGGCTGATCAGTGTTATGACATTTATCTTCACTTATGACAAGAGATGAAATAACTCAGGACATAGTTTCCTGTCCTCCTCATGAAGAAAAATGTCATACCAGATCGTCATGTACTATATACAGCAAAATTTCTAACACACTTCGTAGATGGAAAAAAACATCTCAGCAATGATACAGATGGCAAGTTACATGTCATGGCTATGACATCAGGAATGAAACACATATAATTTTAAAATAGTGGTTATAAAAATAAGTCATGATAAAAAATACCCCTAGAACAGCAGTGCACAAATTAGCTAAAGGCAACTAGTTAGGCTTTTGCAAAAGTTGTAATTATAATAAAGTGAAATGAGTTGCTCATATAATTCAGTGGAATTCTAAATTTCTCATTTCCCTACATTTTCCAAATAAAAAGCCACAGCTGGCCAATACATTGTGTTTGATAAAATAATATTATACTACTTAAGACCTCTAAACCCCACTGTATATACATGAGGGAGTAATGAAATTAAAACAAACAAACAAACTAGAAAATACACTCCTAATTCTCATGAAACCCCATGCAAATCAACAGCAGTTTTAGAATTAGCTTCAGTGTGGCCAGATATCTACCCTAGGGCTACAACCTATTTTTAGTGATCAGACTCAACTGACAGATAATAAGGAACCTCTTTTTGGCATTAACTTACTCAACACTTACCTTTTAAAAAATATTTAGCTTTAATATATTAGGGATGCTCCTTCTACAAAGATGTACAGTGAATCTCCGCTGCATCGCGACTTCTCCATTATGACCCCGTCCATTCACAAAGCAAATTTTTCGCAATTATGATTCAGCGGTCTGTGAGCTCAGCTGCCTCACGCATGCGCAGTCAATCTGCTCTGCCGAGAGGCGGTGCTGCGGTGCCTGTGGGGTGGGACTCACCCCGCCCTGCGGGGAGGGGGCTCGAAATGGCGGCACCGTGCCCCGTCCCTGACCCAAGACACCGCCCCACGAAAGTGAGGCAAGCTGTGTGCTGGGAGGGCGCAGCTGTCGCTGCGCCAGGAGGAGACTTCTGTCTGGGACCGTACGTGCAGCACTGCCCCTCTCTCACGGGACCGGTGGATGTTAAAGGGAAAGAAACCCGACCTCCCCACTCCTGCCAACCTGTGGGCTTCTCCGGGCTGCTGTGGTTGCTCCCACAGCCTAAATCCCACGCTGCTTCCTCCCCCCCGACCTCAGTGATTGTGCCCACACTGGCAGCCCTGCAGCAGGGCTGGAGCACGTGGTGCGGGCAGGAGTGCGCGATTTACGGCACCTCACAGTGCTGTTTAGAGCCCTGTCCCGGTCCTGTGTGCTCCGCTGAGACCCAGCGCAGCACCACAACAAGACATGCCATTCCTTGTTACTCAAAGCCCAGTCAAAGCCCGGGCAGCGCTGCCTCTGCCGGGACTGGTGGATGTTAAAGGGAAAGAACTTCACATACCAATGCCTCCCCTCCGCCATAAGTGCACAGGGTGTTGCAGTATTGCAAAGTTAAGGTTTTTCCAGGCTCCAAGAATGCCGACCAGAGCTCAGGGACACCCCTTCCCCGCCATGGAGGTGAAGCGAGCACGCGTGGGCTGTCGTGGGGCCCCCTGGGACAGTGTGAGCACCGGGGCCGGGCTGGGCCAGGGGGCTGGGGGGGGAGCGGCGTGGAGTTTGGGCTGCGAGCACACACGGTCACAGCAATCGCTCAGAAACGGCTCCCTTTGCTCGCCTGTGCCAAGACAGACTAAGGGAAGGAGCAGAGAATTGTCCACAGCCCTTCGGACTGCGGGGGCTGTGTGGAGCAATGGGCGTGGCCTGCATGCATATTAATGACCTGCACTTCTTTGCGAGTTTAGTGTTTCGCGACGGCTTTGGCCTGCCCTTTCCTCGTGAAGGGGGGGTATAACTGCAATAAGTTTGTAGGGAATTGATTTTATATCAGATATACCTGATATACATATATATCCGGTACACAGTTTTCATTTCTACTGATGACCCAGGTTTTCTATAAAAATGAGGAAATTTCTCCTCTTTATGATACTCTTGATTTTTTACAAAAGCAAAGACAGCTTATCAGATACATAACCTGTTTCAAGCAAGCCAAAGGCAAAACTTTGTGACTTTGATGAAAACTAGCATAGGTCTGATATTTCATGATATGCGCATGCATACAGTACGGTGATGTTAATAATTTTTTTTTTTGTTCCATAAATGTACACAGTTCTGTACTGCTTTAGGTCAGAATGTGGGCCATGTCCCATGTGGCCCATCACAAACCTGTTGAGCTTCCTGTGAAGCAAGCAAATGAAATTTTTCATTTTTGAGCAGTCAAGAGTTGATTCAGGTTAAAAATCACGAAATAGGAACAAGATTTAGATGTTCCACTTACTAAGGTTTTGTCTTCTACCAGATGAGGAGTGTCTTTGAGACTAGTTCACATTTCTGCTGTGGTGCACAGAAACATCTAAATGTATGTTTAGGATCCTAAATAAGAATTCTAAAGAATATGCCTAATCTTGTGCATGACAACACTGAGGCTAAGCCACACTGACATGCCAACCTAGTATTCTAAAATGAAGCTACTTTACTAAAATAGAGCAGCAGTGCTCAACATTCACAGGATCTCCACGTATTTAAGTAAAGACTTCCTCTTTTCCCCATATCAGATAGATCTCTTGTTTTCTAAGTTTTTATTATCTCCAGGAATTTCTCTCAAAAGTAAAATATACTGTGTGAGACCTCCTTAATAAGTACAGAAAATGTGCGATTTCAGACGATGCTTCCGTTAGCTAGACTGGGTGCAGGGCCAGTGGCCACAGGCTTTCTACAGCGATGAAATAACTGTTGTCTATGACAAGTTTAAGTTCACAGGTTATTCTGA
>WEKX01011766.1:9305-21354 GCA_013390025.1 Pitta sordida
CTAAACCAAGACAGATTGGCACAGTATCTGATGGAAGGTGCCTGGCAGGAGGGCCTCATCATGGGAAGTGGGTAGAACACTGGCACACCAACTTCACTGTGAATAACTGAGCTTCACTTCTGACTCACTGAAACACAGTGCCCAAAATAACTTTTCCTGGAACTTTTGTTACAGAAGCATTTTTCCCTGTATCTTGCTAAGTAAGAATAAAACCAGGATTCTTCACTACACAAGGAGAGGAAGGACATGTGGGAAAGGGAATTAAATCCACCTTTGCTCAAAGAAAAACCTTCCCCTTGTCCCTGCCTGCACATCTGATAATCACAGGAATATTGTTGTGCTGTTACATCCAGACTAGGTTTGCCAAGAGCCATGCTTCTATGAGGCTCACTGGTCCAGCTGTCCTTTTCATATTACAACAGTCTGGAGGAAGGGCACTGTTATGTAACAGGGATTGATTTAGTTGTTGCTCTACCTCCTTTTATTTTTGGTGCTGACTTCAGCCATTGACAAGGCTGAACTGTTAAACAGGGAGAGGAGGGATGAGTGCAGGAACTAGAAGTTTTTAGGCATTGAAAGCTTTTCAGGAATGCCTGTGGCAATGTTGAAAGCAGAGAAAGCATAGAAAAATAAAGGCAAGAGAGGCAGAAGCAAAAATGGTGATAACAAGCACTACAGCAGCCAGCTTCTCTGGCTCAGCTCTTTCCCAATTGTGCAGTCTCCTGACACCAATTCTTTCCATAAAATATCACTAGCTTTTCTCCAATAATCTGCTTCCCAGTTGCTCTTGAAGTAATTCCCTAGTTGTTCAGTCTTTCATTTGTTGATCTATTACCCCCACTAGGGCAGTGTTTTTTTCTTGATGGGTAAACTAGTTTTGGCTGAGATAGTTTATTTCCTTCACAGTAGCTTGTATACGTTATGTTTTGGGTTTGTGACCAGAACACTGTTGGTAAAATAGGGATGTTTAAGCTATTGCTGAAGTCCTTTCCTTGTTTCTCACACTGTCCCACTAGTGTAAGAGATTTATAAGAAGTTGGGAGGGAACACAGGCAGGACCTCTGACTCCAGCTGACCAAAAGATATCTCATGCCATATGTCATTGTCCTCAGCAGTGAGGGAAGACGAAGAGAAGGGACATTTGGAGTTAAGTCTTCCCAAGTAACCACTGTGTGTGATGAAGCCCTGCTTTTCTGAAGGAATAGCTGAAAACCTGCCTGTTGATGAGAAATAGTGAATGAATTCCTTGTTTTACTTTGTGCACACTCCTTTTGCCGTACCTACTAAACCATCTTTCTCAACCCACAAGTTTTCTCACTTTTACCCTTTTGCTCTGACCCATTGGAGGAGAGTGAGTGGCTGTGGGGCACTGAGCTGCTGCCCAGGATTAACCCACAACAGTGTACATGACTCTCAAAACAGGACATTACACCTCTCATTACTGCACCTGGAGCTACAGGAGGTCTTGGCAAATACCTTGCCTTGTTGTATATTCATAGAAGAGCAAGTCACCTGCTCACAGACTGACCTCTTTGGGAAGCATGGACATGAGAATACAGCAAATTAGCTAGAAAGAAACGACAGCTTTGTTGGGGATAAGGAATGATGCTCAGGAGCTGATTTTGCAAGATGATAACTCTAAAGATAGTGGTAGAAGATATCAAGGAGCCTTGGAAGAGAACAGAGAGCAGAGGATGGCACAGGTAACGTGCAACATGGGTGGTTAAAAGCGAGTCAGGATCATGTAATTTAAAGCAGGGAAGTCTCCAGTTCCCCCGTCCCTGATTTGTAACCAAAGATGTAGACTGTGAACAGTATGCAGCTTCATCTTAACTGCAGTCCATTAACACTAGCTTACCTCAGTTTGAGTTGTGTTAATAGTTTTTTCATGGATAATAAAGGGGGGGTTTTTTGATGGTTGATTTTTGGTTTGGGTTTTGTTTTGCAGAGGTTATTGGTTGGTTAGTTTTGTTGTTGGTTTTCCTGAAGGATTACAAATACAGCATAAATCCAAAGCAGATGATCAGCAGGAGTGCAAAGGAACTTGCTCTCAGACACCAGTAACACTATCAGCCTCACCTTGTGCTCCTATAATGATGCTTAAAGGTCTGTTCTGGTGAAAAACCTGTGGCCTGTGGGCCCTGGTGTGTGAGGAATCTAATTCCACTTTGGATCTTCTGAGCTGAACTGTGCTGTCCATGAAGGACTTTTTCAGCCAGAATTTTTGTAGTATCTATTTAAAATACACTTTGCTATATAAAATATACTGACTTGGTGCACATATAATTAAAGTGGCAGAGTCTCCAGTGTGTATGCAGTTCCTTAAGCATCAGTATGTCAAAAATCAGTACATATATTCGTGAAAAATCATTGGAGCAAGTTATGCTGGGAGAATCTCCTTTACTTCAGTTTTGAAAAATTTACAGTAAGGCTGTCCCCCTTGAAAGGTTTCAGCCTAAAAATGACACATGGTTCATTGGACGTAAGAGGTGAATGTAGCTTAGCTTCTACGTAAGGCCTGGCTTCTGTAATCAAGAAAAGCAGAGGCAGTAATTCGCCACCAGCCTTGCACAGGCTAATAACACAGTTGAGGTTCTCTGGCCGTGTGTTTTTTGACAGAGCAGTTATACATGGCTTTTCATAGGCTCTCAAAATTCTTTTTCTGCTTGGAAACACTATTCAAAGCCACCAAAGCAGTCATTAACCACAGAAGAGCCCAAACCACTCTATGTGGTCTCTCCAGGGAGTTCTAAAGTAACTTAGATCTGTCTCTTCTGAAACCCCTGCTGTTGTCTTTCTGGTGTCTGCCCATTAGACAAAAGCAAAAAAAGCTATTGGGAAAGCCCAGGACTTTTCTGTGCACCTTTTGGGCATGTCAGTAGGGCTCTAATATTGTCTGTATTCTTTGTTTTCTTTCTCCATATGTTCTGAATTCTAGTAGAGCTTTCTTGTATCTTGGGATTGTGAGCTGCCCTAATCTACCCAGTGAGTCTCCTCATTCTGTAGTTTGCGTGTTTCATTTCCTTTGTACCTACCTTGTGTTTTGCTGTCCAGACACTCAGGTTTTACGTGGCCTAAGAGGCAACAGACAATGCTGAAATAGAGACTGATAGGTTTTGATATGAGAAGCAATAGGATGCTTATCCTTGTCAATTGGAGGCCACAAGCCAGTAAAAACACAGTAGTAGTTGTAGCAATTTCAAAATTACAAACTGAAAGCAATACTCTCTTCTCATTCTCACCTCAAAAGCCATACATGAGTTGGAAAAATACAGATAATACAGTATAATGTGTGTAAACATAGAAACAAGCATCTGCTAGGGATTAGAACTGATGGAGGTAAAGACCTTCTTATTTTGAAATGGGAAGTGGAAGTGGAAGTGTTTGAGGAGGTATTTTAGGGATCAGGACGCTTCTCAACTGAGGAGAGCATGGCACTGAAAGCATGGCAAAATTCTTGCAATTGGGAAAGCTTCCCCTACTTTAAGGCAGTCCTTTGGGTAAGAACAGTCTTCTAATAATTTTGAGTGTGAATTAAATTACTATTGATTAAATTTGTCAGATCAGTGGCTGGGAAGTGCAAGGAGCTCAACCTGGAAGAGATAATTTTCCAAAGCAAAAGCCATTGAGAAAGTAGTGGCTCTTACAGAGCTCTGGTATAGAAAGGAAACCTCACTGGTTTCTTAGTCAAGGAAGAGGGAGAGCTGAGCAACACTGTTACAGAATGTGGAGACCAAAGTAACCCAGGTCACCCAGCAGGCAGATTCAGGAAGCCACTCTTCCTTGTATGCAGCCTTCTGAACCACTCCGCAGGCATTTAACTCGATGTTTAAAGTATTTTATGGCACATTTCCTTTCTTCTGTTCTTGGCAGAGAGGTAAAATGAAAGTACAAGAGACTCGTTTAACCCTGTAGAAGTAGTGCCCCCCAGGGTCAGCTGGACTATGTTCCCCATACCACTCTTGAAGTCTCTCAGCACCACTGAGGAGCACCCAAGTCTTTGCATGATATACTACCTATGTCTTGGTTTAAGACCAGTAAAGGGTTATTTACCACTGCTTGAAAAAGAGATTGTCAGAGATGTAACAGGATTTATTGAAAAAAAGAATAGGGAGTATAAATGGGAAATAATGTATGTACAAGTGATATCAGCAGCAGGGAACATAAAACTAGGACTCCCTCCTCCCAACCCTCACCAAAACACCAATACCCAAAAGAAAATCCCAACAACAACAAAATACAGACAAAAACGGTAGCTATGTCCACTGGCTATCATCACAGAAGCACGGGCATCAGCGAGGGGTAGTGGATGATGCTGATGTTCCACGGATTCAGCTGGGAGAAAAGGCAGCAACAGCAGCAAAAAGCAGGAGCTGGATAGGCAGATGATTCCCGGTGGGGAAACCAAGGGCGAGAGAAACTCGTCCCTCTCGTGTCATAGCTTTTAAAAGCTTCCCCAGTCCCTCCCCCGGTTGTGTCCTCTCTGTCCAATGGGGTTTCACTCTCAGCCGCCGATCTTGTCTGTCTTCTGCTAACCCCGGAAGAGCCGGTGGTCCACCTCATCATTAAGGCAGCCTCCAGCTGCCTCCACGTGGCTGCTGCTGGCTTGAGCAGGGAAATCGGGCAGGTGCACTGCCACCGCCATGCGCCGTGCTGCCATGGCAGCCTGGGAGCCGTCTGCTGTGCCACTCTGTTCCGCTCCATCGGCATCAGCCCCCCTGCCCACGCCCACCCCGCCGCTTGCTGCCACTGGAGAGTTGACGGGGCGGTGCCGCCTCTCACAGGCTCCCAGGAGAAAATAGAAAAAATTCAAAAAGAAAACCAGGTACATATGCATGACAACCTAGTCCAGTCAAAATTTACATCACTCCTGGTGAGACTGCTCTGAAGAGTGTACTAGATCTCAATAGTTGGAAACATCCTTCTAAGACTAAGGCCTTCTCTATGTTAGGCAGATCTTGGTAATTGTTCCAGGGTTGAAGATAAAAAATTGTAAATTTGTGCGTAGTCTTTTATGATAGGATTACAAGGGAATGAGGCTAATGCCACAGCCCTATGTCCTTTATTCCTAAAGTCAGTGACAAGCTAAAAAAAGAAAAGTTTATGCTGAGTTTGCTTTTTCTGTCCTTTGGCTATCCAAACCAAGAAAATGCAAACCCAGCACCAAATTAAATCTAGAGGATACTTCACAGTTTTTTCCAGATGCAGATGGCATGCTTCCCCTCATCTCTCTCTGTCTGCATTGCTGGAAGGTTGTATTTTCCCTTGGGTCCAGGGCTCATCCTGCAGTCACAGCCTAGCACTGTTCCCATATATGAGGTTAAGTTAGTAAGTAGTTGCTTCTAGCAACTGCAATGTCAGTGCCCACAAATGTCAGTGAGCTTTTTGGAACAGAGTTCCTTTCCTTTCGTTCCTCCAGAAGCTAAGCAGGTGTTGTTTTATCTCCACTCATCAGCAGCCCTTCTAACACCAAACATCAAATTGCAGTGTGGCTGTAGAAGCTGAAGCAACATTAGCTCACGGAGTTGGCCGTATGAGGGAGAGCACCAGTCTGAGCCCAAAAACCATGGAGCAATGAGAGATAGACTTCTTGGGAATTGGAGCATGCGGGTGACAGGACACTTTTCACCCACTACAAGTTGTGTCTCTATTTCCCTACTATACTGGCAGAAGGAATACCTGGGAAACACCTAGGACAAGAAAAGAAACAAGACCCAAGCTAAATAATCCCTAGCAATGCTAAGAATTTCAAAGTAGGCTCATAAAATACTCAAGCCATGAATTTCATCACGTGCAGCAGAATTATTTTTGAATCTTTCAGACTGGTTTACATGACCAATCATTCAAGACAACGTTTGGGGGTTTTGTTCCTTTTTTCTTTATTTGGACAATATATATATATATATATATATATGTACAAAAAACATCTATGCCTACTTTTTTTTCTTCTCTTTTTTTTTACAATTTCATGTGATGTACAAAACAGGACAGCAAAATAACTTATAAAGAATACAAATACTGTACAAAAATAAAACTGATTAAACTGTTGGAAGTTGGTATTTTACAGTGTTACAGATCACTAGTTTGTAAAACAGTATTTTGAAGTATGT
Organism: Pitta sordida; assembly: GCA_013390025.1. NCBI lineage: Eukaryota > Metazoa > Chordata > Aves > Passeriformes > Pittidae > Pitta > Pitta sordida. The sequence goes on from WEKX01011766.1 coordinate 15,416, forward strand.
GTCCAGTCTGGGCTAAGTCCATCTACAAGCTGAAAACTGATCTGTAATACAAGACATGAAAAACTGTTCAAAAAGAAGTGCAATATATAGCTAAACCTTTAAAGCCATGATTTCTCTATACTAATGAACTTTCTTAACTAAGGAAAGGAGCTGTCCTAACTTCAGCACTATTAAGTACTTCCAAAATAGTACAAGTACATACAATATTAGAGAACCTGATTTTTCTTTTCCAACACTTGCAACACTCTTCAAAACTTAACTTCAAGATGCAAAGAACTAACTTGCAGTTTGTCTTACATGTTAAAACCATTATTTGTTTTTACTAAAAGAAGGAAAAAAAAACCAAACCAACCCACTAAACCAAATTAAAAAAACAGCACAATGAAATCTCCAAACCTGATCATTCCCAATGTATTCTCTCAGTGGTTAATGAATCACATTAATCCTGTCTGTCCAATTCTGAAATACAGCATACATTACCGTTTAGGAAGGTTTTTTTCAGAAACAGGATCTTGTCACGGGCAATGGTGACATGTGCCTTGTATTTGTCCCATGGACTGAAGTACCTCCTTCCTGTTGATTCTTCCAAACTTTGCAGGGAAGACAATGTTTCTTTAAACGTGCATTCTACCCCAAATAAACAAGGTGGAAATCATAAATCTGGCTCTTTACTTCCATGTATCAGTTAAACCTGGTAGTTAAGTGACCAAAACATCTACATACTGATTTAGGAGCTGCTTGTCAGCTGTGGCTTCTCATTGTTGTTGACTGGATATGAGGTTCTCTTGTGTATTTCACAGGATCCTGCTTTTATTTTCCAAGTGCTGCATTTGTCCCACAATACGGCAACAATTCAAATTGTAGGATGTACTCGAAATCTTGCTTGATCTTCACAGAGAAGAATAAAGATGAACAAGTATGCACCTTTGAATCTCACCAGGCTGCTTGTGCTCTGACCCCTCTCAACAAGGCAGCTTTCTAGATCAGTAGAAATACTGACACTACCAGCTCTTAGTATGAAGAACCTGTGTCCCCATGACTCAATTTGAATACAAGAAATTAAAGTTTGGTTTCTAAAATAAATGTTTCAAAAAGCTGAAACAGAGGTAGAAAGTGTGCTTGGTTTCCTGATGTCTTCACTGAAGAAAACATATCCCTTTTTATTCCACAGACTGTTAAATATCCCCAATGCTTTAAAAGCAGTTCTCTTCACATAGACGGAATTTATCATGAACTACACAGGTAAAAACACAGTATGCAAACTGATTTCTAATGCTGAAAGCCATATACAACTGTAGAGGAAAACACTCTACTCTCAGAGTTAATTTTTTATGTGGTTTTTTTTTTTCCTAGGAAGCAACCTTTCTACCAGATAAAACAATAAGATACTGTAATGGCAGGTGTACTAACAAGATTTTCTATGTACAGAATTTTACAAGATGACCTAAATTGCATTTCCTAAATGCAGTGGAAACATTTTGGGTTTCAGTGTGATTACTCATGAGATGAATTTGACTCTAAGTCTCTGTAGTAGGGGTAAAAACCAAACAGAAGAATGTATTTGGAAAAACAATGTGTAAACAGCATTCTTCTCCCCTTATGCAGCTGGGGAAGGAAAAAAATCCCCCAACACACTAATAACCCCTTAAATTTCATGCTTTTAACATAAAAATTTTCTAAATATTCAGCTAATCACCATGACTGAAAGTTTCCATTCAGTGCTCTTAAAGAACAAAAAGTAGTTTTCAAATAAAAGTAATATTGCCTTTATCATCATTTGATGTGCCATGCATAAAACAGGTACAAAGCAAAGTACCAAGAGAAGTTTATGTCATAAGGAGCACTGCAACACACTTTCAGTATTTCAAATTAGTAGTTAATATTTTCCCCCATAGTCCATAGAAACACGTAGCAATCAAGAGATTCAAGAGCTCTTCCAAAATGCTTCTTACAATAATTTCAGGTGTTTCCATTAGTAGAGTGCTCTTAAGGAAAGATCTACTCTCTCCATAAGTATACACAACTCCCATAGGGCTCAAAGGGAGTTAGGCCACAGCATGAAGAGAATAAATCTTTAAGGCAAGTGTAGGAAGAGAAAAAGCCTTTAAAAAAGCAGCAGTTTCTAAAGATGGTAGCTGCTATTATGCACCCATTCAAACAAAACACAGCAGAATAAAGCACTGTTAGTGGCATTTCTATAGTACAGTACTGTATTATTGACAACTTAAATACAGGATCATCTGAGAGACATATGCTTCAGCTCTCACATGCCCACTACATTATTTAGGCTGACCTGTATTTCCCCAAGGAACTGAGTAACAGAGTTAAATACATATACAGTCAGAAAACGATTGAGCTGCTGTGGGGATTTTTTTTTTTTTTAAGTATCTTCTTGAATTACACATGTTTTTACTGGAAAAGTTCAGCTCATCTTCAAAAGTATAGTTAATACAAAGAAAAATTAAAAAGACCCATTTACTTTAATGGGCCTTCTTCAGTATAAATTCACCTTATCTCAGTATATCAATCAGATGCTATTAGTAATGTAAGTAATGTTTCTCTTAACAGTCTCCATAAGTGCAGGATCACCCTGACAGAGAAGTAAACCCACTTCTACAATGTGCGATGGAGTTTTTCTCTGAGAGTTATTTATGTGGCTTGAAAAGTGTTTTTCCTCGGCAAACTCTAAATACAAGCAGCATTACACTGTTCAACAAAACATGTACATGACACAGCAATCACAAAGACTTTGGGGTCACGCTACTGTGGTGGCACAGGCCAGACCACCCAGTCATATGTATGTACACCAGTATTAATGCTTTATGTTAGAGGAGGTGGTTGCCTCCTCTGCCAGCTGTCCCTTCCCTCCTCTCACCTCACAGTCCGCTTGTTGCAGACAGTTGCTCTCTGCACAGAGCAGGGGAGGTGGAGGATGGGGAGCGAGATGCTGAGTACTTTTTCTTTTTAATGTCAGCAACGTGTGCTTTTGGACAGTGAGGGTCCCCAGCAAAAGAGTGGATGCTCATACTCTGGCACCACTGCCTGCATCCTTGCCACAGGTTGCCTCCCCGCTACCCCCCTCCCAGGGCCAGCCCTCCCTTCAAAAGGAGGCACTGGAGCTGGACTTTTTGGATCGCTTGATCATGCTAGGGTGAAACTCAGTGTGGCGGCGGGCGTGCTTTGTCAGGTGGTCGCTCCGCATGAACCGCTTCTCACAGAGGGGGCACCGAAATTGTTTCTCACCAGTGTGGGTTCGGTAGTGCCGGGTGAGCTCGTCAGAGCGGGAGAATTTTTTAAGGCAGTCAGGCCAAGTGCAGGGGAATGGTCGCTCACCTGTGGGGAGGAAAGAATGACAAAGGATTTAGGGAGGCAGGAGTAATGCAGGTCAGTACATACCAGCTTTGCTGAGGAGCCAGAGAACATGATGCTGAGGGGACAAAGCTGCTTTTTTTCCTACTATAGTGCCAGCATCTGTGGAGTTGTTGATTACTCACTTCATCAGGTTTCAGTTTCACATCCAGCAGAAGCTAAAAAACCTTCCAACCACATGAAACTCACACTCTGGTGCAGAACTTTACATGACCTGAAGACTGTCAACACAAGAGATGAGCCCTGGCTGTGCCTCTGTAATCTTCATGTTGGACTCACTACAGTGGTTTGTGAAAGGAGCATCAGGAATTACAGTCGAGTCTCCTATACTGCCGTACTGCAGGTCTTGACCCCCCTCTGCGAAGCCCTCCGTCCGTGTAGAATGGCAGTTCATTAATTAAAAAAACCCACAAATTTGCCCCATACCCCCACATGGCCCCCCAGCGCTGTTTTGGAACTGCCCTGCTGTGTGTTGGTGTTCGTGTCGGTGCTTCCTGGCATCCGCGGCCACCCCAAGCTGGGAAAAATCCCTTTTCTGCTTGGCTGGGGACACAGGTGCGGGGAGCCACCCGTGCTGCAGTCCCAGTGTCTCTCCGTGTCAGTAGACCTGGTCTCTCCATAGTCAGGAAAGACGCAGTGTCTAGTGTCGGACACCAAGTCTATCCCAAGAAAGTCTCAGACACCACATCTAACCTGAGAGTGTGTAAATCTTTCATAACTGCACAAAGCCTCCTTGCTTGGAGCCAAGCCACTGTGGGAGCAGCGCACACCTGGCTCAGCTCCACCGTGCTGCGGGCGGCCACCCTGAGCTGAGCTGAGCCACAGCATGCGCTGGCTGCTCCGGGCCAAGCCGCAGGGAGCTGCGGGGGAAATCTGCATATTCATGACTGCCTACTTTGAATATTCATGTGTGTCAGGTCACACATGCACAGTTGCAAAACGGGCCTCCTTAATCGCAGAAAAATCATGCTGCTAAGATATGCAGCTGCAATATAGGGGGCACAAAGTGGTAGAGGATTGACTGTAATCCTCAGACACTTCCATGCTACTGAATAAAATTATTTGCAACGGTTAGAAAATAAGCCGAAAGATATTCTTCATCTAGGACAAGGGATTCCAGCTCAGGGACAACCAAGTGAGGAGGCATCAGAGAGAGCACTGAAGTCTTAAGGCTGCAAACACAAGGGACAAAATCACTGCAGCTGCAGAGAGAAGTCCTATCCTCTCCTCTCAGACCTTCCTCTGGAAATCCAAGGTGCTCCAGAGACTATCAGGTTTTTGACAACTGATTTAAAGATAGGAAAGCCAGTTTATTATTCACAGTTCTATCAGAATAAATGCTTCCTATAATGGTGAAAAACAAAACCAAACACCTTAACCTGAATCACACTGCACCTTTGCTTTTACAAACCAGGTTGTAAGGATAGAAGAGCACTCCACGTCATCTTCCTGGCACCCAGGATCTCTGCAGTTCACCTCCGTATGTTACAAAGGTTTCGCCCACAGGCACGCACCCAGTGCCTCCTGACCTGCAAGGCTGACCCTATACACAACACAGATGAAAACTGAAGGTGTTCAAGTTCACACAAACGTTTTCCATCACAGACACCACGCACTGCTGCAGTTTGATATCTCAATTCACTTCCCGAGGCTCCTGAAGGGAATATAAATGACAGCTATGTAATACAGAAACTATTGCAGGAGTTTTCCAGCTTAGAAGAGTTGGAAAGAAGCTCAGGAACTTCAGTATTTCTTGGTACTGTGAAATTTGGCACAACAGACAAGCTTGTTTTACATTCACAGATTAACCAAAAAAGGAGTCATTTACAAAGAAGTGTGCCTTGAAGTCCTTCCCAGATACAATGGCAGAGACAAAAGGCTACAGACTAGAATGAGCAGCCCCAACAGCAGGAGGACAATCAGCAGTAGAAAGTATGGCAGAGCTGCAGGAGGAGAAAGGGGACTGGAATGACTCACTGATGGCACCCAAAAGGCCAAGAAACGATAAGGACAGACTAGGTAAGCTGAGGTGTAGCTACACTTTAGCAAGGCCTCTCTTAGTAATCCTTAGCAAGGCTCTCTTAATAATCTAGGTGCTTTCACCATTCAGACTCCAAATGACCTAGTGCTCCCTAATAGGCAGCTGCCCCATTCCACACCAATTAGTGTGCAGCAGAGCTCCACGTAGAAGAGTGGTGTTATGGTTTAGGGGGTTTTCTGCTGCTCTGGCAGCGAGGGAGTTAACAGCTCAGATTTTGCCTGGGCTCTCTCCGTGCTGCCATGGCCTTCAAGGTTATAGAGATAGAGCCGTCTCTGTGAATAACATACTTGGGAGAGAAGAAAAAAAAGTTCAGTAGTAAGATGTAGTGTGCCGGCTCAGAACCTGCATCAGGAGGCTGACAGATCAAAGGCCCCCAGGCCCACGAGAGAAGGGGTAGAGATGTTCTTCCAGGCATCCCGCTGCTGTTCGTGAATTGGACCAGAGAGAGAGAGAACCAGTACTGCAGAATCCATCTAAGCCACGACTGAAGATGGAGAGGTAAAAACTGGATGAACTGCTGATGTTTTTT
>WEKX01011768.1:4488-18235 GCA_013390025.1 Pitta sordida
GATCATCTTTCCTACCCCTCTTGTGGATGGGTGTCACATTGGCCAATTTCCAGTCTTGTGGCACAACACCAGTAACTCCACACCTGTTCTGTAGGGGTAACTCATAGGATGGCATCTAAAAGGGTGGTGGTGGACAGGAAAGGGATGCCTTACGCCCACGGGAGGAGACCTGTTCCCACTCCCCCTCATCCTCAAGGTTTCTTTCTCCTACCTCGTACTGAGGAATGTGAGGTGCTTGTGGATGTTCAGGCTCCCAAGTGTCCCCAGAGGTTGGGAGCGCACTGTCCTCCAATTCTACTTCCCTTGCATTATCTTGATTATTTCTCAGCCTTTCCACCTCTTCCTTTAGCTCTGTTATCATGGAGAGCAGGTCATTTACCAGCTCACAATGGAAACAGGTGTTTTGCAGGCTGTCCTCCTGGTCAACCACCAGGCTCAGGCATTCCCTGCAACCAGGAGTCAGGACAGCCACATCCACTGACACAGGGGTAGTTTGGGTCCGAGCCTCCCTTGTGGCTTTGACCATGGCTTTCATCCGTCTGATTCTGGCTATAACTGACAGGGGGAGGAAGGAGAGATGGCACCTGCTGAGGCAGCACCTGCTACCCTGCCCGTTTGCCCTGCCCACGCGAACTGTCGCACAAACTGCCTCTTAGTTGCTTATTTACAAGTCCCCCGCAGTTGCCCAAGCCCTCTGCGGTGAACGTCCCTGTTCGCTGTGCGCCTGTTCGCTGCACTCCCAGAAGAGTTAATGGTTTAAGTACCCGCAGGTGAGAAGTCTTGGCTGCCCGGGCATCCCCGTGCCAAAAGCCCCACAAGTTCAAACCGACGTCCAGAGCCCGGTGTGGCCCCAGCACTGCTGCAAGTGGCCGGCGATGGACCCCTGGTGTGGTGAGTCCCAAGACGCAAAGATGCACCCAATATACTGCTCGATGTCCCCGGGCCAAAAGCCCCACAAGTCCAAGCCAGTGGAAATCATACTTATTATAAATTACAAAAACTTCCTAGTGTTGCAAGAGAACAGATAATTAAGGTCTGGTTGGGTTTTTTTCAGTGATCACCATCCTTTAAACTAGTTTTTTGTTAAGAATTTTTAGTTAACACTTGGTTTTCGTGTCAGGATGCGTGCAATCAACACTAAATGAACTGAGGGAGCTGTAAAACCATATGTGCTATGTAGAACAGGTCGTACTGACTGATTCCATGTAAGGTTATCCCAGCAAACGTGTACTATCCTGTGGTCCATGCCAGAGACCCACCCCAACTTCTCCTGAAGGAGAAAACTAGAAAAAAACAAACTGGAAAATTAAACTGGAAAATAAAATAAAACTGGTCACAGGNGATGCCTGGAAGAACATCTCTACCCCTTCTCTCGTGGGCCTGGGGGCCTTCAATCTCTCAGCCTCCTGACGCAGGTTCTGAACTGGCACTCTACATCTTGCTAATGAACTTTTTTTGTTTCCCAAGTATGTTATTCACAGAGACCCCTCTACCTCTATTATCTTGAAGGGCCTAGCAGCACGGAGAGCCCAAGCAAGAACTGAGATGTTAACCCCCTCGCTGCCAAAGCAGGCAAAAAGCCTAAACACAGGACAGACCTGCATGGATATCTCATTTTCTTTTCACATTCTGAGAAAGGCTGCCTCCAAATCTTTGAAGCACTTTTAAAGACTGAAACATTTATTTTTAAGGCACTTACCCGTGTTTCAGGAAATACTAATTCCAATAGCCCTCTGATTCAAAGTCAGTGTCCCCAAAGTTGTCAGAAGAATAACTCAGTCATTGGAATGTAACATCAATTTCACTGTATCTTAGTAAGAGCATATTTACAGAAAATAAAATTGTTTCAATAAAAGATACAAAGAAAACTTGTTTTATATCTTGGGATGTGGAAAACTACACTTCAAACCCCTGGAATGAGCTGGACACAGTGGGGCTCTTGAATTATAGCTGCATATATCCCTAGTATATGTCAAAACCACTTGGCTGTGAAGTAGCTGCATGGATGGTTTCACAATCTTGGCTTGCCCTCTTAGTCTTGATACAAGACCACCCTGCCTGAGCATGCAAATAGCTGTAGCAATCTCCTACCTGCAGTTGTAAAAGTCAATAAACATATCCAGTCCGTCATGCACAGCTGAATAACTTCTTGATCTCACTGCATTCATGGTTGGATAGCTAAGAAACTCAGATATGTAGATGCCGCATTTTAGGTAAACATACTTTATACATAAATTTGAAAAAAACTCAGACATAATTCTCAGGACCTCCTAACAGTAGCAATGTAAAAAGTTTAACGCCTGCCTCAAACATCACCAGAGTCAGCAGAAAAAGATGTGAAAAATTCAGTGAACAGCTGTTGAGCCAAAGTCCACTGAAAATTCTTGAAAAGAGAATGAGGAAAGAACACATCTGAAAATACAGAATAAACTAGCCATGCAAGAAAATCCTTAGAAAACCAGGCCATAGAAAATAATTACCGTAAAAACCCCTATATAAAAGGAAAAGATGAAGCATGGTTTGTTATTACTAAAGAATAAAATATGTGTCATACAGTCAGCTAAAACTGTTAAAATAAAACCTCTTCTAGAATCAAGACGGAGTACCACACCATAGAAGATCACTTCTCGTTAAAGCCTGTTAAATATGGAAAAGAATCAGAATGTGGGAACTGAAAACCTTTTATAGAAGAACACCTAAAAAGCAGGCAGATTATCAGTGAGACCTCAGCCACCTGCTACTAATTATTTTAGCTTGGGGTTCTTAAATAAACACAGATGCAGGCAAACTAATCACTCAGAAAAAGTAATGCTCAAGCATAATGTGGAAAAAACCTTTATCCATTATACTTGCCTTATAAAATCCATCCTGAGAGATAATAATTTTTGAATGGAAAAATTAATGAGGTCTTTTTATACCTAGGGAAATTACACCAAAATGAAGTTTAATGCGTTAGAAATTAGGTGGAATTTATTTGAAAATAAATAAAAGCCTTATCCAAGGTGAAAGGTAGTACACTGGATTGTTAGGGATGCTGTGTTTTGAAGGGCATTGTTAGCTCACAGGCAAAACCAATGGAATAGTTATGTGGAGGAAAGTACACAGGAAAGGAACACTGACAAAAATATCCACCCCAAACTATAGGCTTTAAACACTAAAATGACTGCTTATTAGACCCCAATATACTTTAAAACTCTATGTGATGCCTGGAAAAAAGAACAGCTTTGACCCTGTGGATCACTCATTTTACCCATGCGACATTCCAGGAACATTTTCCCTCTCCGACTAAAATTTTAAACAAGCCTAGTGAGGACATTTTGCCATAAGAGAACCCAGGAATATTAACAATGTGCAGAATGGTAATCATGTGACATATCTTTTTCCATGACATCTCCATATGCAATATGAACTACCACTACCCTCCAGCAGAGAGGAAGATTTTGCCAGATTTTCTACTGCTGCTCCAGAACAATCTCCAACAGTTTTTTTGCACTACATGTATCTCATTATGTGTATCAGGTCTTTGTGAAGGGTAAGGAAAGCTCATCATAAAAGAACAAAGTACAAAGATGATCAATGAAAACGCAATGTTAAGTAAAAAATAAAACAAACCCATACAAATTATATTTCAATAGAAATCAGAACAGTAGAATCTCATAATAATGCTCTCAGGGAAATAAAAGAAGGCATCGAGTCAATGAAATAGATTTTAAATGGCTAAAGTTCGGAACACACTCTTCCTGAAATCCATTTTTGTGCAGAGCAACAGGGAAAGGCTTGTATCAGCAAGCAGAACACACATAAGGTTTAGCTGGTGCTGCAGGGAGGTGAATTTTATTCAGAATAGTTTGGGCTTTGGGAGAACAGCCAGGATCACCAGTGCATATCTTGATAGAGTAGCTTTATTACTTCTCTACTAGTGTTCAGCCTTAGCTACCTAGGAAATGACTAATGTACTGACTACAGACTGTTCGTTATTACTTTAAAAAATATATATTTTAACAAATTGAAAAATCTCGGAGCATGAGCAGATTTTAAAGCAGTCATGGAGAGTGAACATCAAAGTTTAATTGCTATGGACACATACATAAAAACCAAGAAGTATCTGTTTTATTTATCTTAAAAGAATACCTTCAATAATTAGCACAAAATAATATCTAAATCTAGATAAAGGAAATTCTTTACACTTGTATCATTCTTAACCGCCCTCACAAATCAGTTGGGAAATGTAAAAAATCAAGTAGAAGGAAGATTTTGAAATGCAGGTTTTGTTGGAGTGGTCTCCAATCACAGCCCTACCACTGATGATCCAGTAAGTTTGAGTCAGGGCTGAAGAGACAAGTGAAATCAGCTGATTAGAAATCACAGGGGAAATTATCAGCTAAGCGATAGCCAAAAGCCCTAATTAAAATGTATGTATGGACACTAGGGCTCATACTTACACATCATTAAAGAGGGACCTGGGAAATTCAGTAAGCAGAAGTCTTCAGTTTCTTGATTGGGCATTTTGTAGAGATACACAAATTTGCAGACAGAAATTTATAAGTAGGTAAATAGATCGTGGAGGATGTACAAAATCCATTTTTTGTGAGTTTTATTGTAAAAACAGATGAAAAGTGGATACAACCTTAAAGTGGGAAAATGTGCAATTAACTGGTGTCATATTCCTGGTTTTATACCCTAGGTAGTTGATCTTCCACCAACTCATAAAGAAGAAACGGAAAGAAATGCTTGGGATACTTAAAAAACCTAAGTAGAAATATGACAAATATCTCTTGTAAAGAGAACTATCTGTCAGAATTGACTTGTTTCATTAGGACTGCAGGGCAAAATAAAAGATTGTCCACACTTTGTTTAGACAGATATTTACCATGAAGTTTCTCATGTCTTGCTCTTGCAACATTCAACCATTGACATAAAGGAAGAAGAAAGTCTGGGGGTAGGAAAAAAAATCATCCCCACCAAAGAATGAAAAGGATAAAACAAAAACATCAGGCAGCATACTGAACCAAAGTAAGGTATAACATTTTCGTCAGCTTTATTTCAGCTCACACAAAAATGCAGAAAATTCCATAGGTCAAATAAATAATTTTTCATATAACAGGGCAGAAGCACAAGTGAGTTATAATTTCTCTCTGCTTAGCTTAGTTAAAGTTCATCTTATGTATGGATAAACCAGAAAATTCTGAAACTCTTTTGAAACATGAAGCATTAAAAATTAATAATGCACATCCAGGGAGCAAAGTTAAAATTTTTTATAAATTTTTCAAAGGTTAAAATATGTATAGTAGCATTACCTGCCTAAGTTTTCACAGCTGCCCAATGGGTTTTTTCCCCCACTGATTTTCCAAATCTAGCTTTCTTCTAAATATCAGGTCCTAACTTACATGATGTCTTCAGAGAATCATGTAGAAATCCAGACTGACTTAGAAAGAAGGTTCAGTGTTAACCAAGACCAGGTATTAGCCAGCCAATGTTCTGATCTGTTTTGGTCCCCGAGTTATAATTATCTTTTATGTTTCATTTACGCTTAGAGGTCTTTTCTTTCAGCAGTAATACTAAGGCCTATATGAAATATTGTTGAATAAATAAACTTGAAACCTAAAAAGAAAAAGATTCTGAGATTGGAAATTAGAAGTTGCATAGGCTGCATTTAAAAATCAGAAGACTAAAATTAAGTAACTACGCACACACAAACCCCCACAAAATACCAAAATGAACCAAAAACCTGTATCAGAACTGGATTCTGGATTCACATCCTCTGAAGTATTTTTACTCCAGGTGACACAACTTGTTACAGGACTAATGTTTTGATGTAGTTTACAGGCTTTGCAGATTATTTACTGTTATAGACTCTGTTTTTACCTGAGTACAGGAGAAAAGACCAACAGCTATCAACACTGCGTACTTTTTCTAATGAAAATACATGAAACAGTAAGACAGGTGAGTTTGTCCCCTTCATTTAACTTTTGTTTCTCCCTGGAAAGTAGATGCAATAATTCACTGGGATAGTTTTAGAAGTTATTTAAATGAAAAAAAAATATTTAGGCTTTGGGGAAGCACAGCATGAGAGCTATATATCAGCAACGTCAAACAAAAGGAATTTAAGCAACTGTAACAGGTATGGATCTAAGGTAGAGAAGAACATCAGGCTGCATAACCTGAGATCAAATACTCTTGATTTTCCTTTTACCCTTTGGGGTCATTTCTCTGATAAATAATTCACAGACTGCAGTGGCAAGTAGTTTGCATACTGACAAGATTAAAAAGAGTGCTTTGTCTGGGTTAGATTTACAATCTGAAACCTTCCTTTAAAATGTCAGGCAGGTAATTAATTTAAGAAGGTTTGCCAAGCAGAATCTCTGATCCTCTCAGAATAATTTCATTTCTTGAGGGTGAAGGGGATGTTACATTTATCTTTGCAGAGTCTCTAGTTTGTTTTCTTCTCTTCTCTCTTCTCGCCATTTATTACCTCGTTCATAATATCAGACTGCAACAAAAATTAGTGCCACAATCTTTTCCTTGTTAATTTGTGGTGATAAAGAAAATATTGACTGCAAATTGTCAATGAATAGAGAATAGAAGTCAGACTTCTTGACTTGAACTGAAAAGGTATATTTTCCACAGAGTTCTCCTCAGTGCGAACATTCAGAACAGCATTTGGAGTAACAGTAGGAAATGCAGCAATGCAATAACATGAAAATTCGCTTTTGGCATAGCAAAAATTCATGTTCCACATAGGCACAGTAGTGGGCTTCCTTATGAATGAATGCTTAAATGCATTGCAATCAGCAGCACTTTTACATCTGCCCTTCAAGCAAAGTTATTGTTATAATATGTTATTAGAATTTTTGTCACGTCAGCTAATCCCTGCAGCAGTGTGAAAGAGACCAAACAATCCACTAACACTATTTGGAGAATTAATTCTATGTTGGTATGATTAGGTGGGAAAAAGGAGATTGTAAAACAGAAAGATGTCAAAAAAGGAAATATAATTAACTTTCCTACATATACACCAAATTTTCTTGTAGAAATTTGTTACGACATTGTACACTAATTGGCTAAACCAATTAATATTTCAAGTAGCTAATCCAGACACAATAAGGCAATCTTGATTTGTTCAAGAGGAAGAGGTCATACCAAGCTTGGTTTCTTCTGAAATCCAAGAAAAATGTAAATCATATTTAGAATTGCAAATATAAATCTCAAAATGTATGGCTAAATTTTTATGTAAATTCAAATTAGATATCTTGAATTAACTTAAATTTTCTTGACTAGTTGAACTTTTGGACTTAATTACTCTTGATCAACAGAGACACATCAGATGAATAAAGGTAATGTTTGTTTGATTTTTCAAACATTACTAACCCTGAGTGCCCAAATTGGACAGCAACAGAAGACAGCTTTCTGAAAATCCACATTGTGAATATTTTAGGCTGTTATGCATTTCACTGGCCAGCATTTCTGCTGATCTTAGTCTCCTCCTGGAAAGCTCTCTTTAGTCATTCATTTTCAGGAAGTAACTCAACCAACTTTCTATTAGGTCAGATTTCATCCCCACAGTTGAAAATGTAGTAATTTCCTTCCTGGCCAGACATTATCCATATGGGGAAAGAAAGGACAGAGCTTGTGCAAGGACAGAGCAGGATATGTTGATGAGAGGTTTTATTTGACTTCAGAAAAGTGAAGACAAAAATATTTGGAGTACCCTTTCTGAGCCTGCTTCATCTGAGTCTCCCTAATGACTATGAACTGTATACACAAAATGTGGTCTAAAGATGTGTAAAAGATAAATATCAGAGTGATAACTGCCTACTTATTATTCGACTGGAATGAGTGGAACTTTGCCTAAAGCTTCAATCTATCTGGTTCCCAATATTTACAAAGTGAATTTTATTTTCAAAAAAAGAGCAAATTTAATTTTAATGCATGAATAATAGTTCCATCTTTAGTGGAAACTATGATGGCAAAGGTACTCATTCTAAGACAATTTTTAAATAACCTGCTTGTTGGGAGTGTCTCTCAGATGTTCTAAATTGATCTGATGGTCTACTATAAAAAGTGATTGTTTTCCTTTTCATTGATGAGAATTCAAATAATATTCCAATAATATTCAGAAGCAGTCAAGAAAGTGTTCCCTCAGTTTTGAGACTGTGAAAGGATGTACCTGTTCCACAAATATCTATGTTCCATTTGGAGATAACTGAAATTGTTTAAATCTCTATTACAATTATACAAATGCCTTGCCTTAAGAGGCTATATTGGAAAATCACAGATTGGAAAATTAGATCTACAATGGTTACAGCTTGAACCAGCACAACTTATTGTGGATGGTTCAGGAAATCATATGTAAGTGACAGATGAAAAAAAGTCTTTTTTTTCTTCTTCCTTTTTTTTTTTTCTTTCATTATGTGAGTGGCCATATTGACAGTTTAAACACATTCATGGGCAACTGATGATAACCTGTTCAGAAGACAAATGTAGTTAATCAAAAACCATAATGCAAATATTAGTCTATTAGTATGTTCTGTGAACACCATGAACATACTTAGTCCAGACTGTAATTTCTATTTACAGAACACTTAGCATTTTATGTAAAAGCAGCTGAATTATTTGTTATGTCAAAACATGTAGGATAAAATAAAACAGTTTTTCCCTGAGTGTGAAGGTAGCTATTCTATGAATTTTAATATGTTGTCAAATATTTTGACTATAAATTATGAACAGAATTTCTATGGTGTTTATAAAAGAACAGTTCCTGAGGGACTGGAAACTGAGAAATTATGTATTAATACTATTATAAATATATTCTCAAATTATTTCACTTCCTTACTTTATAATTACTTTTCTAGGTTTCAGACTTTTAGATTTTCCTAAAAGCAGTCTTGGAAGTGCTTAGAAATCACTTTCTAGTAACTTTTTGCAATGAACAGTTTTCTTATAATATAATTTCATTTGTAATAATTTCTTTCAATGTAGATCTCAAATAATGTCACTTTTCTGCAACAGCAATGACTTTTGCATCTACAAATTCACACAGTGCCTTCTCTACAAGCTTATAAGCCACATGAGACTATGCTGAATAAATCTCTTATAATGCAAAGTTTTGATCTAATTAAATTCTATATTTAAAAACTTCGTTGTCTTGGGAAGAGTTAAGGACAACAGAAATATAATTTATTCTTCTTCCATCTGACCAGTGCCTTCAGAGTTGATGGTAAGGCAGGGAAAATAAGGAAGGAAGCATGCTTTGACTTTCACATTAACACTTCCTTTCCTCTTCAGGTATTTGAAAGATGATGTTGAAGACTTTGTAAAGTTTTGTAAAGGTTTGTCAGGAGTTAAATAGTAAACTAAACAAATATTTGATGGTATTTCAGGTGAAGAAGAGTATTGTAAGAGAAGTAAAAGCACAACTGTACTTGATTAGATCAACACGCTGGTCAAAATCACAAAGTAATGAGCAAGGTAATGCATTGATATTTAAAGATAGCTGAATTTCATCCTTGTGTTCTCTGGGGCTTATAGAAATCCATGCTTTGCTTACAAGTTTTGTGATAGTAACACTACAAATACGTATTGTTTCTCATACAGAGTTCATAACATTTTGGAGGAAAAAAGAAATACATAGTCTGTATTTCCTCAGAGTTTATATCCAACATACTCTTACAAAATCATCAGTTTTGCTCTCCATATGCAAACAGTTACTCTCACTATTTCTAGTTTGGACCACAGTACAAGTATAAAAATCACAGAATCACAGAATCAGTAAGGTTGGAAAAGACCACAGAGGTCATCAAGTCCAACCTATCACATATTACCTAACCTAGACAAACCTGTTACCTAACCTGTTGGCATCCTGCTACCAACACACTATCCTACCTATAACACACTACCCTAATATCTAGGTCATGCCACCAAGTACGTCATCCAACCTTTTCTTAAANTGACACGTGTTATTTAACTCTATTGATTTCTCAGTAGACAATCTGTGAATTGTGGATAAGAAACATTTTTTCTTTCAACATGATCTTGAAATGTTGCCTCTTGTTGTAAGAGAAGGAGGGGTGGGGGGCAAAAGGTTGCCTTTTAAATGATGATGCCTGCTTTGCAGTTCTGATCTTGTTAGTTAGAAAATAATTCTTTTATATTCTTTACTTGTAGTGACCAGTTTTATTTTCCAATTTTTTGTCCTCCAGGAGAGGTTGTGGTGGATCTCTGGCATCCAGCCAGGGTCAAACCACGACACTGGCTTAGATGATGAGAGAAGAGCAGTGGGTGGTCTTTGTCTCAACTTTAGCAAAATTTCAGACAATGTCTTTGGGCATCCTAATGCATTGAAGTACAAATTAGATAAGCAGGGATTGAGGTGTATTGAAAACTGGCTAAACTGCCAGGCTCAGATGCTTGCGATCCACAGTACCATGCCTGGTTGGAGGTTGGTGTACTCATAACACTCCTGGATGGAGTGTTAATACTAGGGCAAATATTACTTTACATCTCCCTTAATGACCGGAATTAGCCTTTCTGTCTTACTGCACTTCAGAGCAAGGATGCCGAGCTTGAATTTGCTACTTAAAGAATATATGAACAAGCTTCAGTCTTCTGGGACATGCAGAGGTCAGGGAGGCAGGTGCCTGAACAATTCTTTAGATCCATCCCAGGGAGATGTATGGCTCCTAAGGACGTACAAATGTAGTTGTCCAGGCTGATACATGATTTTTCAGAGATCTGCTGCCTGTGTAATCCAACGGCAGTTCAGGGTATGTAGGCTTTAATGAGACAGCATGCCAGTGGTTAGAAAGGGACCGATAACTCATGAAAGGGAGTGATAAAACTAATGTACTGTTTCTGGTTTGCAAAACCACAAGAACAGATGCTGCCAAAGCAGTAGAAACAATGATATCAAAACCAGCATGTAAGTTATAGTTTCATTTGTTACCCAGCCTTTTCTTTTCCTTTTATAAGTCATAATCACATTGGCTATGTTTTAAATATAAATGCTTTTCATTTTCAAACAGTAACATAACATTAAATGAATACTGGCAAGATCTCTGTGGCACAGCTATTTCCCAACATGATTTTGTGCAGCTCAGCAAGTAATTTCACCTGCTGAGGGAACTCAGGAAAGCAACTAGGCAATCTCATAAGGCTGATAAATCAGTGTAAACAAAGTCTATTTTGACTGGACCAGAGAACGGTCTCAAGTTCATAAGCATAGGAGTTTACAGCTTATACTTCTTAATAGCAAATTTAATTCTAGCTGAGTTTGGTAAAAATCATGGAAGTCTTGTCAAGTCATTCTAGCCTTTTGTTTGTTTGCTTATTTTTGGTGAGATACTAAGAGGATGCAGGAGTATTAATTTCCTGTGAAATGCTGTACAGAGAATGTAAAACATATCTCAAAAGAATGATTTATGATTGCTGATTCTTTCTCAGTGGTGTTGTCTTGCTTTTCAAACATGTAGTTTGGAAATGGATAAAAGCCCTTTAGATTTCAAATAGTAAATAAAGAAGAACAAAATTTTAAAAATCAATCAAATATTCCATGAGGATCCCAAACTCTTTTGATTTTGCCTGTGTGTCCATGATGTGCCTAAGCTGCCCACCTCAAACCCTCTTGCAAGCAGGTCCAGGTGTCTATGCAGGTGCTCTTGTGGTTGGCACTCCCTACTGCAATGTGGGGTCAGGAAAGAAGCAAAGCAGCAGCCATCACAGATGTGACTCTCCAGTCACTCTTAAACAAGCTGTAGACTTGTTATTTTATTTCATCGTTGTGCACTGAAATAGGTCGTTCTTGGAATCAGGATAAGCACAAACTGTTCCAAAAAAACCAAAAGGGATTTTATTTAGCGCGTGTGATTTTCCTGCTTAGATATAATTTCAGCTTTGCACTAGCCGCATTATAAACAGTTAACTCTGAAGGACAAATCCATGTCCTACAAAAAAATCTCAAAAGGTTCCAGCAATCATATTTTGAAAAAATTAAAACAGAGTTCCAGGTAAAAGGTTTTACTTAACATGCATTTAAATATTCTCCTGACTGCAAGTGAGCAAAGGGTTTAGTACATTTCAGGAACACAGTAGACACTTCTTCAATAAATAACTAGGTGCATTTTTTTCAGTAGTGACTTTCTAGAATTAGTTTATTTGAAGTGGATTTAGAAATCTAACTCCAGAGTGAGTAAAAAGGAAAAAGAAAATAGCCAAAGATACACTAAAAAAACCAGTTAATGAAAATGACTTAGTAGCTTACCACATAAAAGTGTTCGTCCTGTTTTCGTGTTGAGTGCATGATTGTCATTTTTGTTTATTTTTTTCCTTTATAGATGTGGAATTATATGTGTCTTTATACTCATATGGTCTTTGATTTTCCACTGTATCTGAGCTTTACTTTGTTTTTTTGTGATAAAGACTGGTGGCAAAGAGCCATTTACAATTCCCTTCTCCACAACCCATGAATCAGTCTCAGTACATGCTAGTTCTGCTCAAACATATACTACTAGGCTAAGGTCTCTGTCATACTCCTATCACTACTAAACAACCACTCTGACCCATCACCACATGATCCTTCTCTTTCTTTGTGCTGGGGGCAAGAAAATGAGATTGAACAAATTAAAATATTGGCACATAACTACAATTGCAAAATAAAATTTACTCCAAAGCTTCTATGCAATGAAATATTCTTCAACAAGGATCTTCAAATGATGTAATGTCTCTTTACACAGTGTAAAGTGGAATTACCAGAGCAGAAAATGTGTCTACATTTATTTTTTCCATAGTTATGTAGTTACAGATGCATAAACAAACACATTGTCTTTCAGCATTGAGGTTGTTATGGTTTAGGGGGTTTTTAAAATTTTCGATGTTCAGAGCAAGTAAAATGACATAAAATAGATTAAAAAAAAAAAAATACACTCCTTATCGCTGTCCTTTGGCTGGTGCTATATTTTCATTTGTTTAAATCATCAGGGCAGCAAAACATAAACTTGATGATCTAGTCCTTAAAAAATCAACTGTGTCTATACAAAACTTCCCCAGCAAAGCCATATATCTGTGACCTTTTAGTGCAGGACAGTGGGTCAAAGAAACAATTGGCAAACTCATAATAGGAGGTCAAAAACAACCATGCAGACAGATTTATTGAGGGTTTATGTTACTGTTGTTTTGATAAGTGAAACAATTGGCCTAAGTCATGTCACCGGAGGCTCTTCATATCTGAGTGAAACTCAGTTATAGAGTTGGAAAAGATTATAATGCTGAGGTTTTTTTTCCCTTTATGACCTTCTAGAAGAACTTCCTGCATAATTTCAAAGGCAAATACAATATCAAAAGAGAGTTAGTTTGAAAGAAAGGTGAAGTCACTGCTTGCTTTGCTTACATTTAAATATATTCATCCATGAGATTGTGTAGCAAATGCAACTAGGTCACCCAATTAATTACTGTATTTTGTCAAGGGGAACAGGAGACAACTTCTTAAGCACAGGTTAAAGTGACACTGGAAAACAAATTGAAAAAAACCCCTATTGACTACTTATGTCAAGCAATTGGCAGATGGATATGGGCAAAATGATTTAAGAATGCTTCTTCTCTCCTAAGAATCTTTAACACAGATGCTTGTGAAGAATTCCCTTATTTTCAGCCTTTTGAAGTATGAGGCATGTCAAGAAGACGTGTATTTTCCTTATCGTAGAAAAGAGTCTTTCTTATTGCAATTGGATACAGCCAAAGTCACAGTATCACACTA